>VTWG01001074.1:0-25840 GCA_008817895.1 Anopheles fontenillei | reverse complement strand
CGCCTGTAATTTGAAATTATAATAATTATCAAGCATGTGTGTCCACCAACAGAGAGCGCGCGCGCGTGCCAAGGGTTTTTCGCATTGGTGCAGCAGCCCCGACATACACACACACACCCCCCGTCCGGCTGTGATCGATCTTGCAGGCTTGCAATAACGGGCGATGGGCGCGAATGTACAGAGCGGTACACAGCTGTTGCTGTTGCCCCACGCGGCCACAAAAAAAAACGGAACTGCTGAATGAATAAATGACATTTAATTCGATTGTACATAAATAGTTATACATGTAATACGCCAAAACACAATTGACGTGAGCACAGAGTCATGTACCCAGCCCAGCGCGCGTCCCTTTCCTGTTTTTCTCCCTATACACGCGCGGTTTTATTTGGTTTTTCCGTGGTTGTACCCTTCGGAACGGGTGCACCTTGTTCTTGTGTGTACGTGCCCTGCTTCCGGCGCACTACCATTGACATTACGACAAGCAAGGTGCGGGATAAGTACGGGGTTTTACACATCGACACAAACGCGCTGATACTTCTTGATACATCAAACACAGCTAACTTCCCGGTGAATGAAACACGATTTTCTTCTTTCTCTCTCTCTTCAATTGCCTATCATTGCCTAGCTCGCTTTTTCCAGGCGCTTGATACCGATCTGAACATTTTCGAAGGAAAACAGAAAAGGTTTCTACAAAAAAACCAAAAATACTTAAGAGCTATGGGCGTTTGCTTTAAGTTCGCTGAGCTGTTTTTTGTTTCTTCTTCTACATTTTAAACGGCAGATGACACACACACCTGGGTTGCGCACGCAAGTTTCCTGAACTAACTGCTGCACTGTGTAACAAATGCGCGTATTTCATTTTCTTTTTGAACTGATCAAAGCCAATTGCTGTATAACTTATACATTGTAGAGAAAAAACAACGAAAATTAAGATTAACAAACCAAAAAGGAACACAAAAAGATAATGGGAGCAATATTCAAAACCCAAATTACAATTACAAATTGTAGTGGGAAAATCTATCTCTAATCTTTTTCCTCAATTTCATCAATGAACATAAAACGATACCTTTCTTTTGTGTATCCTGCTAAGTGCACAAATTCACTATTTTTATATGCAATTTAACAAACTAACTAACAAAAAAAAAAGATGGGATCAAACGTATAAGAAAGTTGTTTAATTACGATTACGGTGTATAAAGTACTGTTTTCAAGGTGGTACTGTCGCTTCACACTTAAAAAAAGTATAGCAGTGAGAATATTAGTCGAGAGAAGAAAAAAAACCTGCATCCCGCTCTCTTTTCAGGCGTCTTGCAACAGTTAACAGAGAAACATGCATTGAATTATGTTTAAACAAAGTTAAAACAGTTAAACCAAATAAACAGAAAAAAAACCCCGATTCATTTCGGGGTATGCGCTACAGTAGTGTACCCACCACTCTCATCATGTGGGATGTGTTTACATGCAATATTTAACGTGAAGTTGATTCGTACGAAGCGAGTTTTTCTTTAGTGGGATGCGACATAAAACAAATAAACACAAAAAAGAAAACGCCCCCATTTTTAAATAGTAATATTTGAGTCCCCACCGTTTTTTTGTACGATTGCTCTATTGCTATTGCTGCTGTTCTTAATGTCCGCCTCCAAAAAAACAAAAAGAGCAGCACTGACTGATAAAACTTTGCAAGAACAGCAGCAATAATGTTAGTTATGTTGGCAAAGAAAAAAAAAGAGAGGGAGCGCCACAGACTTTATACACTTAGCAGTCAAAAAATTGTGAGCGAAGCAGTGCGAAGTACACTGCTTGCAGATCAAAATAATGAAAAAAAGGATGATGAATTTAAAAAAAAACTACAAATGAAAAAGCTAAGCAAATAACAATCATTGTGCTAAGGATGAAAATTCCTCTACTCTAGTGAGAGGGATGATAATAACGAGAAAACGTCCAATCCATGGGCTCGTGAGTTCAGAAACAGAATAATTAATAATAGCATAAGAGATAAAAACGAAAAGAATTCCATAACGCAGTGTAACGAAAATCAAACCATGTAAAAGTAATTGAATGGGGATGGGCTTGAGTAGTAGTAGTAGTAGTATAAGAGAAAGTTGAAAAATAATGGCCATTTGACATGCAAATCAGTTCAAAACCTCACACTAAACCGCCGCTAATAAGATCGCAAGCGCTTGGCTATCAGCATTTGTACCGCGCAGACTTGTTTGTGAAACTAACCTTTGCTTTAGCTACCGCAAAATGTACGATCGATCGTACTTGATCGTGTGTGTGAATGTGTGTAAACTTATAGCGTTAAACCTAATCAAAGCTAGAGCGAATGATCCTCAGCGCGAAACTAATATCCTAACTTGTTCTGACTTGTTAACGTTGCCCGCCGTTTTCCGCTTACTGAACCGTACCGGCGCGTCGTACAGCCCGGTTTGCTGTACAGATACAGGGGCGGTTCACACACACACCGATTTATCTCTCGTACTGGGCTGATGAAGGACTGTGGTGGATGGCGTTTTTTTTCCTGCAGCGAACGGACCAAGAATGCACCCATCGTGTGACACTTTCACGACTTACTTGTGACCCCGGACGACAAGTGATCCCGCCTGTTGCTGCTATTGTTGCTAGTGGTGGTGGTGGTGGTAGTAAATTTGAGGTTGTTTGTGGTGACAAAGCGGCTGCTATTACTGCTGGTGCCGGCACCGGCAGGCGACAGCGTCCGGATGGACGCCGGGGCTGCTGCTCCCCCTCCGTGCCGATTGATTGTTGCGCTTGCGATGATCGTGGCGGTAGCGGTGGCGACGGCAGCCGCGCAGTACCTCAGCAGCTGCGCGTTCACTGTCGCCGCCAGCTGCCCCAACTCCTAGTAGGGTTTGGAGGCGTCCTTGGAGCGCTTGAGCTGCACCTTCAGCCGCTTGGTGCCGATCTGGAACCCGTGCATCGCCTGGATCGCGGCCTGGGCCGACGACACGTTGTCGAACGACACGAAGCCGAAGCACTTGGACAGGTTCGTCTGCTTGTCGATGAACACCTTCGCCGAGACGACGTTGCCGAACGGCAGGAAGGTCGAGGCGAGATCGGTGTCGGTGAACTCCTGCGGCAGGTGGTAGATGAACAGATTGCAACCTTCCGGTCCTGTTCGGTAGGCGTTGATGGATGGGTGAAAGAAAAGAGCAAAAAGTACGAATTAATAAACAATTCAGTTAATTCAGTGTTCACACATACACTAAATTTAGGATTGTAGTAGGAAGATAGGGAGGAATTGAAACGAAAAATATCTAAAAAAAACCAAACAAACTCAGCCGTAAGCAATTTCTACTGTGCAAAAAGGGGGAAAGCATTTAGAAAGCGATTTGGGCACTCTGAGAACTCTGCGGTTCGCTTAACTCGAAGTTGAGAAGGGGCAGGAAAGAAGCACATAGTGTTAGAGTAAGCGTTCAGTGACGATACGTACCTTCAATCTGCTTGCCGGCGGCGGCAGCCACCGCTTGCGCTAGCGTCGGCGTGGTTAAAGGCGTCGGGGTGAATGCGGCTGCAGTGGCTGCTGCTGCACCAAACTGCGGTAAGGCGGCGTACGAAGTCAGGCCCGTGGCTGTATCAGCACCGGTTGTCCCTATACCGGTCACAGTAGTAGCAACAACAAAGCCAGGGGAAATAAAACCAAAAATCGGGCAGATAGAAGGAAAAATAGAGAAAGAGAAAAAGTGGAACACAACTTCTATTAGTGAAATGAGAAGCGCTTTTTCCTCCATCGTCCGCAAAGGGAGGTTGGGTATGGTTGGGTGCTTATTAGGTAGTTAAAAAAACGGGGGGGACATTTTAGATGATATTATTATTTGCCAAATGGGGTGTGTCAAGCCAAAACAACCGAAACCGAATAATCAATGCACAAACTTTTATATATAATGGTTTAGTATTTAAATCACACTACAAAACGGATCGATCCGTCAACTTGGCTAAAGAAACGTGGAGAAGGTATTGGACAGTTTAAAAGTAGTTTTAAAAAAGATTAATTTATACACAAGATAAGGAAATCTTAGATAAAGCCATGCAGCGGAGCTTGTAAATATGATATTTAATTAAAATAGTTGCAAAAATTAACAACAACTTATAGCGTATTATTACAATATGTTTTTTATACATACAATTTAAGGTAAATGAGTAATGGTTTACTTTATAGATTTTTTTTAAATTTTATATTACAAAAAATAAATAAATAAAACACCATTTACATTCTGTTTGACGCAACGTTCACCCACCCACCAGCAGTGTTAAATGAAGTGCTATAAATAACGATTTTTCTGTCACGCCACCCATGTGAAATTGCCCAGAAGCTACCTTTGCCTCCCCCTTTTGGCAGACCTCACTTATTACTGCCAACTGGTCGGCAGGTCGGTCGGCCTCGCCTGCCGCCTGGAGGAGGATGGAGCAAAATGGGGTCTAATTAAATTTTTATGAATTTCATGTGAGTTTTTCCACTCATTTGGTAGGTCCAACCGACCAACCGGTGGTAGCTTAAAAGGATGTTTCCGAACCGAACGGACGGTACATGCAGGTAGAGCGGGGTAGAAAGCGATGGGGAGCTCCCAGTGTGTGCACGGTCGATCGAATCCATCTGTGTCGGACGGACTGGGGACCCGGGACGAGTTCACCATCATCATCATCATCATAGAGCGAGAAGAGGCGTGTGTTAGTAGTTTCAGCAAAGTTATGACGGATACATTACTCGATTCGGAATCGCAATGATGTGTCGCGGTGCCACAGCGGGACGATAATAATGAACACGACCGTTGTGCGACTATTATGGGTGTGTGTGTTGGTCTGTCTAGCTATGCCACGAGTCGTCGTCCATCTGTACTTCCGTCCGGACAGGATGGCTCGCTCGGCCCGTCGTGCAAACCGTATCATTTTGTGTCCAGAAATGACTAGCACACACACACACACACACACACACTCGTTCGTCGTCAGCAAAGTGGGTAATTATCATCATTTTAAATTTTCAACGATTTTTAAAAGGGTTTTTCGCGCGCGCGCGCCAGGGAGGGACGGGTGCGGTGATGGAAGCATGATGGTACAAATTAAATTTTCACACACATGGTCGGTTATGATGTTAATGGTTGCAAAACCGCAGATCACATTTACGCGCGCTGTAGAGAAAACGGACACACACACACGTGTGACGCCGCCCTGGACCGGGAAATGTGGGAAACTAAAAAGTTTTCCGGTTCGCGCGTACACACACACGCGCTGTGTATTATTGTAAAAGGCAAAGTTTAAGCTAAACTATTACCACGAGCGAAGTAACTAGGTATTGGAGAGTTTCTGGACAGCTGGTCATAGTGGGTGTATTTATGTCCAGAAAGAGTTATTAACAATGTAGTGTAACATAATGCGTAACATTCAGAAGAAAAAAAACATGCACTTTATAAAAGTAATAAAATAAAATATAAAACGACCACACACAAATTATCTCAAAACAATGCACGCAAACACACACATAAAAAAAGCTTTAACAAGGAAGTAATTTTTGTATCGTGTTATTACAAACGCAGTCGTTTCAAAGCGCCATACAAAATTACAGAAAAAGGAATAAAAATAACAAATTACCACAAACTACCAGTAAAAAATAGGGAAAAAACTGTTTAAATTGTCAAAATGATTATGCACATTATATAAACAGAGAGAGAGAAAAAAGAGAGCAAAAAGAGAGAGAGAGCGAGCGAGCAAACGATAGGGAGCTTGGGAGGGAAAAATCAACACACCTCATGCCAACCAAAACCGAACCAAAAGACACACTAGAGAGCATTCCAAAACAAAACAAAAAAAACACGGGGAAAGGAGGGAGCTTCTTAAGGTGGGAAGAGAAGGAGCTGCTGCAGCGGGGCTCACCTGACGTTGCTGTTTTCCCTAACAGACCGGCTGGGGATGGTGATGGGTGTTGTTGTTGTTGTTGGTGGTGAGAAACGTTCGATTTTGATTCGAAGTACAAAGGAGTTTTTGAGGTAACAAAGCACAATGTTGTAATAACATGTCAAATATGTGGTTTGTGGATGTGCCGACGAGGAGAAGCCAGATTCATGTTGAAGAAGGGGACGGAACACGGGAGACACGGACACCAGTGAAAAGAAAGACAAAGACAATCGTTGGTATAAGAAATCACACAAAAGACAGAAAATATCGATTTGTTGTAAGTTGAGAAATGGTAGAAAAATCACTTTAACGGTATCTAAAATGTCCCCTTCGCTGGAAATGAAACGGTCACAGCGCCACCTTTCGCCCGGAGCCGCGCGGGAGCGCTATCATTCATCGGGAATTGCAGGAATCGACGCTAATTTAATTTAATATAAGCACGCTTTTGCCGCGCACCGCGGCAGAGTGCAACGATACACACACATCTAGCTCAAGTCGCCTTTNGGGGGGGGGAGACATTTTAGATGATATTATTATTTGCCAAATGGGGTGTGTCAAGCCAAAACAACCGAAACCGAATAATCAATGCACAAACCTATATCTATATATATAATGGTTTAGTATTTAAATAACACTACAAAACGGATCGTTCCGTCAACTTGGCTAAAGAAACGTAGGAGTAGGAATTGAATAGTGTAAAAGTAATTTAATAAAAAAGATTAATTTATACACAAGATAAGGAGATCGTAGATAAAGCCATGCAGCGGAGCTTGAAAACATGATATTTAGTTAAAATAGTTGCAAAAATTAACAACAACTTATAACGTATTATTACAATATGTTTTTTTATACATACAATTTAAGGTAAATGAGTAATGGTTTGCTTTATAGATTGTTTTTTTTTTAAATTTTATATTACAAAAATTCAAAAATAAATAAAACACCATTTACATCCTGTTTGACGCAACGTTTGTCCACCCACCAGCAGTGTTAAATGAAGTGCTATAAATAACGATTTTTCTGTCACGCCACCCATGTGAAATTGCCCAGAAGCTACCTTTGCCTCCCCCTTTTGGCAGACCTCACTTATTACTGCCAACTGGTCGGCAGGTCGGTCGGCCTCGCCTGCCGCCTGGAGGAGGATGGAGCAAAATGGGGTCTAATTAAATTTTTATGAATTTCATGTGAGTTTTTCCACTCATTTGGTAGGTCCAACCGACCAACCGGTGGTAGCTTAAAAGGATGTTTCCGAACCGAACGGACGGTACAAGCACATGCAGGTAGAGCGGGGCAAAGCGATGGGGAGCTCTCAGTGTGTGCACGGTCGATCGAATCCATCTGTGTCGGACGAACTGGGGACCCGGGACGAGTTCACCATCATCATCATCATAGAGCGAGAAGAGGCGTGTGTTAGTAGTTTCAGCAAAGTTATGACGGATACATTACTCGATTCTGAATCGCAATGATGTGTCGCGGTGCCACAGCGGGACGATAATAATGAACACGAACGTTGTGCGACTATTATGGGTGTGTGTGTTGGTCCGTCTAGCTATGCCACGAGTCGTCGTCCATCTGTACATCCGTCCGGGCAGGATGGCTCGCTCGGCCCGTCGTGCAAACCGTATCATTTTGTGTCCAGAAATGACTAGCACACACACACACACACACGTTCGTTCGTGAGCAAAGTGGGTAATTATCATCATTTTAAATTTTCAACGATTTTTAAAAGGGTTTTTCGCGCGCGCGCGCGCCAGGGAGAGACGGACGCGTGCGGTGATGGAAGCATGATGGTACAAATTAAATTTTCACACACATGGTCGGTTATGATGTTAATGGTTGCAAAACCGCAGATCACATTTACGCGCGCTGTAGAGAGAACGGACACACACACGTGTGACGCCGCCCGGGACCGGGCAAATGTGGGTTTTTTAGTTTTCCGGTTCGCGCGTACACACACATACGCTGTGTATTATTGTAAAAGGCAAAGTTAAAGCTAAACTATTACCACGAACAAAGTAACTTGGAGAGTTTCTGAACAGCTGGTCAATGTGTGTGTGTATTTCCAGAAAGAGTTATTAACAATGTAGTGTAACACAATGCGTAACATTCAGAAGAAAAAAAAACATGCACTTTATAAAAGTAATAAAATAAAATATAAAACGATCACACACAAATTATCTCAAAACGATGCACGCAAACACACACACATAAAAAAAAGCTTTAACAAAGAAGTAATGTTTGTAGTCGTGTTATTACAAACGCAGTCGTTTTAAAGCGCCATACAAAATTACAAAAGAAAGAAATAAAACAAAAAACAAATTACCACAAACAACCAGTAAAAACGGGGAAAAAACTGTTTAAATTGTCAAAATGATTATGCACATTATATAAACAGAGAGAGAGAGAGAAAAAAGAGAGCAAAAAGAGAGAGAGCGAGCGAGCAAACGATAGGGAGGAGCTTGGGAGGGGAAAATCAACACACCTCATGCCAACCAAAACCGAACCAAAAGACACACTAGAGAGCATTCCAAAACAAAAACAAAAAAAAACACGGAGAAAGGAGGGAGCTTCTTAAGATGGGAAGAGAAGGACTTGCTGCTGCAGCGGGGCTCACCTGACGTTGCTGTTTTCCCTAACAGACCGGCTGGTGGTGATGGGTGTTGTTTTTGTTGTTGTTGTTGGTGGTGAGAAACGTTCGATTTTGATTTGACGTACAAAGGAGTTTTTGAGGTAACAAAGCACAATGTTGTAATAACATGTCAAATATGTGGTTTGTGGATGTGCCGACGAGGAGAAACCAGATTCATGTTGAAGAAGGGGACGGAACACGGAAGACACGGGAAACACGGACACCAGTGAAAAGAAAGACAAAGAGAATCGTTGTTGTTGGTATAAGAAATCACACAAAAGACAGAAAATATATCGATTTGTTGATGTGTTGAACTGCTCAAAATGGTAGAAAAATCACTTTAACTGTATCTAAAATGTCCCTTTCGCTGGAAATGAAACGGTCACAGTGCCACCTTTCGCCCGGAGCCAGGGCGCGCGCTATCATTCAGCGGGAATTGCAGGAATCGACGCTAATTTAATTTAATATAAGCACGCTTTTGGCGCGCACCGCGGCAGAGTGCAACGATACACACACATCTAGCTCGAGTCGCGTTTTTGGAATGGGGCGAAATAGGGCACCGCCATTGGCCCCCCTCCCGCACCATCGGCCATCGATCGAAGGGCGGGTCGCGTCCACAGTTGGCGAATCCATTCCGGTGTGAGCCATAAAACCGTTTATTGCCTCGACAAGGAGCACACTTTTTATGGTACGCAGGATGATTGCTATCCTCCATTGCGGCGCAACAAGCGCTGGTGGTCCTGGTGGCACACACAGACACACACACAATATCACAGACAGTGCAGAAGGGAGGAGGAGGCTAACCTTCCCGGGCGAGTGTGGCCAACAACGCACAGGTGAAGAAGCCATAAAACAGATAAAAGTAAAATCGTTCATCTTTATAACTTTTACGACTGTTTTAATGGGACATTGTTGTTGTTGTTGTTGGCTGTTATGATTTTGGTTCGACGGGTTCGGGTCGGTGTTGCGGTGTTTTCCTGTGCCATGACCACATCGAAGCATCATCGAGCGGGCGCGCGCGGTTCGATATTAATTTTACTTTTTTTACGGGATTTCCATTTTTTTTTTGCTGTTGCTTTTTTGTACCCAACATGAACGCCTGGGTGTAAGGGAAACAAAAATGGCCAACCACTCTAAACAACAACAAAAAACTGTACACCGATGTGCACTTGAAGGTAAAGTTTCCATTCCATTTCTTGCAGCCCTGTGTTGATAAGTTCAAGACGCGCACAAGGATTTACTTGCTAGGGCTAAGGGCTTCCATTTTTCTTTTCGCATAAGTGGGTGCGCTACTTGAGTGTCTCAAGTGGGACACAGAGTGCTTTACGCGTAGGATGGACATTTCAGCAACGAGAGATGAGTGGGGCGGAATTTTATTGCAATTGTGCGCTTACTCCGGTGAGCACATTTAGATGTACTAAAACTTTTCCAAAAGCCTCTCACGCAAAGTCTGCGCAAGATGTCTTGGACGAAATCGTTGAAGCAAAAACAACATCTTGTTGATTTGAGTTATCGCAAATCAAGAAAAGAATACCCTTATCCCCCACTTAATGTCCTTTAACTTATATTTTGAAGACCTAAAATAGACAACACACACAACCTGTGAAACGTCAACGAGTCAAGCGCTCTCCCGGCGCTCGGAGGCTTGACAAATTAGCGTACGCCAGAGTATACTTACACAAGGAGGTCGCTGCATTGCTGATGGCCGTGGCCGGCGTTTGGGCAGCGGCGGCGGCGGCCGTTTGCAGCGACGGTTGCGTGATACCGGCTAGCGTCACCAGATTCTGCAACGAGATCGGCGCGAGAAGGCTTGCGGCGGCGGCGGAGGTCGTATCAGTCTGAGCACTAAGTCCTGCCGAGGATACACCGAGAATGAGAAGAAAAGAGAGAGAGAGAGAGTGAGAGAGTGAGACCAAAACACCATCAAAAGCTAATCCTTCAATTTGGACGAAAGGAGCGATGGACACGCTTGCACGATTGCGTGTATGTGCGGCTAAATCCCACCCAACCCCACCCTTTTTCCAGATAAAAACCCATTCATCTTCGTCACGTAGCTGTGTGGCGGGTCTGTGTGTGTGTGTGTGTGGAGCAAAGATTTTGAGACACACACGATGGTGGTGGTGGTGATGGTGGTTCACATTCAGCGCGTGACGCAACATCGTCGTTTGTGTGACTACCCATTTGCGGTTATAGTTGGAACCGGCCGGTAGTTCCTGCCGTCTTCTAGCGGGCTTGAAAGGATTTGATGCCAACCAACATCACCCGACCAAAACAGGCCGAACGTCCAGCAAACGCCGTGCGTGACGTGCGTTAAATTCGTTTATTTATGATCCATTGAACAATGCCAACACAACACGCTCATTTAAGAGGGTTTCGGAAGAAATCGCCGCAAAGTGGCGGAGTCGCGCAACTATAAAAAAGCTGACAGAAGGAGAGAGAGAACGTATCGTGTAATGGGGTTGGCACCGTTTTGTCATCGTTTTCTCTCCCCCCGTTTTTTAAACCGTTTCTTATTATTCTGAGTAGAAGTAGGGGAAACACACAGACCCTAACTACCACATACATCAATCCGGGTGCGAGCTGTGCCAGCCATCAGCACCGGTTCCAAGCGTACAGCACGTGGATATTAAATCATTTCTAATTCCCATTTAGTGTGCCAACGGGTTTTTGATGTCCAGCCGCAAACTCTGGCCGGTCGGTGACGGCGCTTTTAGTGTTACGTTAGCTGGCTGTGGTGATCCTTTCAGCAATTGCCACGTTTTAATGAAGGTGACCAGAGTGATGCGTACCTGGAGGAGGGAATGCCCACCGGATGTCGGTACGGAACCGTCGTCAGTTTGCGCCTTTTCGACACTATCGTTGCACGCACGCACCCGCGTTACGGACTAGAGTGTAGAGAGCAAAGTTAGCGTGAGTACCGGAGAGCACATATTGCGCTGGTTTCTAGCTTTCGTGCGGAGGTTTTGTCGTCGGCACCGGACACAACAATGGCAATTTTGGCAGTCGGTACACTGGCAATGAGCTGTGTGTGTGTTTCTGTCCCCAAATTTTCACGTGCTGGAGCGATAAAATCTGACCCATAATGAACGTAAAACCCCGTACGAACAGAGTCCACACCAACCTGGACCTGGACCGTTTGCCGTCGGACGGGGATATTGAAGTCGTTCTTTTCGAGCTACGGGGAGCAAAGGGAATCAAGAGAAGCAGGTAATTATAGTAACAGAACATCCGGAGCGCGCGTAGAGTGTAAGGTACGGTGTGCCCCGACGGTAACCTTAAATCGATTAGTCAATCTGATTTGTTTGATTAAATGGATTGGGATGGCGCTACCAGGTCCGACCCCCCTAATCTCATTATGGCGTGGTCTTTCCTGTTACTTCGCTCTAAACTGATGCCACTGCTTGCGCTCTACGGCGAGCAACGGGGCGGGGTAAAAGACTTGATTGATTATTTAAATGTGTTTCCTCCCTTCTACAGAGACTTGGAGGATTCCACAGACACCCGTTTCTAGCACATCTAAAACATCTTTCTAGCTCCCCGTTTGCTAACTGTTGCTGTTAGGTGGCTTCGTGACTTGCAGCTTCAATGCGGTTCGTGCGCGAGCCCCGTACCTTGCAAAAGATGCTGCTGCTGGGCGACGGCCTGCAGCTGCTGCAGCAGCGAGAGCGGCGGGGAGATCGCATCGGCCGCCAGGAACGGGGTCTGCTGCTGCGGTGGGTTCGGATGGGCGGACGCGGTCAGCGGCGTTACCGATTGCGTGATCGGCTGATTGATACCGGTCATGCCCCACAGGTTCGTCTGCATCTGTTGCATCCGTTTGGCATCCTTTTCCTTCTGCGTGTCGGCAAACTTTACCACCAGCGGTGCCGAGCAGCCCTCCATCGTCTTGCTCTGGTGTAGTTGCTGAAAGAGGAAGAAGGAGAGCAAACATTGGGATTAGTGAAAATGCTGATAAAAAGGACGTTGGTTTGGGTTTCGAAATGGATGAGAAGCATTAAGAAGGAAGTGTCGTTTTTTTCTGGGGGAGATCGTACGATTGAATGGCTAAACATGGGATGAATAGTCAAATAAGGTAAATGAATCAGCGCATAACTGCATCCATTTATCAGTGGTTGGAGGTTAAATGCTGTTCATTAATCGTAATGGGTCTAAATAAGTTGTTTATAATCCGTTAAAAACCATCTTCAGCACTGTTGAGTTACGGGAATTGAACTCACGACGACCGTAATGATAAGACTTCCCTATGGCAACTACACTATGCGGCTGGATCATTCCCTCGCCGCATAAAACTATACAGTATCATCCACGAAATGAAGCAATTTAAACAGTAACAATCCTGTTGTTTGTTTTATTTTCTGCTACTGATCCTTACCATCAACATTCCTTGGCCCTTGCCACGCGCAAAAGAACACGTGAAAACACGTTTGTGGCGCATATTATAATCATCGACATTAAACCAACCGTCGTCAGAGACGCCCGAGCGCGTCAATATCTCTCGCCCGTACCGTACACAGCCGAACGAACGTCGTCGTTTCGCTAAATGCGAGTGTTAATTTCTAGCCGAATTATACTTAATGGCCGTGTCACGCTTCCACCGTTGTGCGGTAAAGTCGATCCCTGGTGCAACATTTAGCCAAGCGCGGTAGCTGACGACGAGCAGCAACGCGGCGTTCCCGTCGTGTGCTGTTGTTATCCTTAACCTGAGCAGGCCTCGTTCGCCGTAATATCGTCGTTGTCGTGTCTTTTTGCAGGCAGGCAAGAGAGAGATAAACAGGGGACAGTTGGGGGTCGTTTTCTCGCCGGTGCAAGCAAGTGGTGCGGAAAGGTGAGAAAACCACGCCATTCTTTGTTGTAAATGAATCGCGTGTGGGTAGCGTTTGTGGCTCTTTGGATGTGTCTATGTGTGTGTTTGTTACCGTGCTTAAAAATCATAAAATTTACATAGAACGTTTCCGCCGTTCCGGCTGTTTTTGGATGATCCCAAGTGTGTCGTCATACTTGGGGTTGTGGTGTGTCATGTTGCGCCGCTCACACTCCCTCTCTTTCTCTCTTTTTGGCACACTTTCCACCACACATTGACAAGCGAACCATTCACGATACCGAAAACTCGCACCGATATCTTCACAACAGCGTAAGGCGAACACGAACCGTGAATCTTTCGATATCCAGCAGAGCGAACACCAAAGCAGGAGTCTTTTGGCGCAACACACAAGGGCTCATTAAGGGGCAGCGTTTCTTGACAAGTGTCCCCGTCGTCCCGCGAGAGAAGCAAGCAAAGCGTTCTTGAAGCGTGGGGAAGGGAAATGTAGCAATAATGCTTGCCACTGCTAATGACGCCCCATTGACGAAAGTACGCCTCCTGCCTTCGCCCCGCACAAATGGGTGTAGGGTGTGGGTGGTGGTACACGCTCTCGTTACAATCATGAAGCGAGCATTTAACGGGCACATAATTATAAGCTTATGAAAAATAAAAATTACATTTATTCCCACTACAACACAATACAACCATTGAACGTTGTGTTGGGGGGGGGGGGGGGGGGGGAANAAGCGGCTTCTGCGGGCAGGCCTTCTCTCCTTCTCAGCAATTCAGCGGGGAGGGTTCAAATACGGCTCGCGATGTCAATTCGAAAGCAATAAGAAATAATCGTTACCGCTTTGGCCGGGGGCGCACACAAACGATGCCAACGCACGACACGGGGACGCGGCTTGCCTATATTCATTTTATTTCCATGTTTTTTTTTCTTCGATGAAACAAACCGAATTGATGGTGGTGTAACATAAAAAAATATCATAACGATCGTGCGCTTCTTTCCGTTTGCCAAGCAAGAAAAGGGAAACGATAGCTCACCGAATGGCAAAGAAAAAGTTGCCCGTTATGCTTGTGGCGCTTTTCTTTATGCAGCAATACACACAAAACTATCTCCCGAAGGACGACCCGTTAACGCGCACGCCAAGAAGCAGGCGTCAGCATAACAACAAAAAAAGGAAAGACCGGGAAACCAACCGTACCCAATTTTTATCATAAACACACTACCACCACCACCACCAAACGCGATTGCGAACTGTAGTATACGACTGGCTCTGTTTTAACACTGCAAGAAGAGAAGGAAAAGCGCCCGCCTTTCTTCCAGTTTCTAGCGCTCTTTTGATGCTTTCCGTGCTGTTTAACATGGCGTGTTTTTTGGCGAATGTGAAAAGATGACGACTTTTTTGTTGTTGCTGTGAGGGTTGATGTTGTTGATGGCGATAATGGTTGGGTTTCGCCTTGAGAGAGATACAAACACACACACACGCACACGGGATGTCAAACATAACAAGAAGGGATGTGGCACAAGAACAAGCAAACGACAACAGTAACACAAACAAAAGAAAACAAGAAAGAAAGCAAAAAAAAAACGCTCCCATTCCAAAACAACCATCACAATCACATAAACGATGATTATTGTTATTGATGTTTTGCATGTCGTTATGCTGCGGTGGCAATGTTGCTGCACTAATGGGGCATCCCCTCAACCGTCCTCCAATTGCCCTTACAACAGCGAGAAAACACAGGCATGAAGGAAGGCAAGTGGATGGAAATGGTTTTAGCTTACGGGGAGGGGCTGTGTTTTTGGCATCGTTTGCGGATGGAACAAAACGTACACAGGAAGAGGGATCAAAAGCAACGAACTCGTCAGGATCACGGACACAAACGACAAACTTTTTTCATCCCCACCCATTTAGCGATGAGGACAGTCGCCGCTCGGACACACAGCACCCTGTGAGTGTGTTCTGCTGTGTTCTGACCCATCATTAAATTTTACTGCACCGAATGATGAGTCGCAGACAATGTGGCGACCATTGAGCGTCTCTGACCTTTCGTTAATCGTGATGGGAGGGGAGAATAAGTGTAAAATGTTTTTTTCCGCCGCCAATCAACGTTTTTGTATTATTTTATTTTCATTTTTTGGGGATTCAACAACAAAACCCCGCCACAAACAGATTCAATTCAGTTCAATTGCATTCAAAATCGGGAGGGATGATTTATACCGCTTTCAAATATGCATCATTATCGCGCCGAACATCACAAAATCCTCATCGACACTTTGGAGTACCCCAAAAGAGAAAAAAAGGTACAGATTATTCCTAAATAAATATCGCTAACGAACGGCAGGCAAAACAAAACCAAAACCATCCAAAACATAATCGTTTGAAGTTTGTTGAGTACTATACACGCCAAAAATCAACTATGAATTTAATCACCCCGAAAGTCACCACCACCATCACATCGTCGCCGTCCTTCCCGGTAGGATGTGGGTAAAGCGTAAAACGGACGATTGAAGCGGGCATCATTAAATGGAAAAACCACTCGATTTAAGCCCAAATTGAATCTCAATTTTTTTTGTGGTGGAGAGTTGTTACAACTTGCCCCAAACAAACCAAAACTTCAAACCGTAAGGCATCACCACCGCCACACAACATATAGCAGCAGCATCAGCAGCATTTTTAATTCAGCGACGAGAAATCTCACACTCACAGCATCACTCCCTCTCCACTCAGGTTGGTATTAAGCCACATGCAAAGACTAGCTGGCTTCCATTTTAACCCTTTTTTTGGGCGGGGATTGAGAAAGATAAACGAGGCAAAACCACTTGTGCGAGAGAGTTTGTGAATCTCTTTCACCCTCTAGCTGAGATCCCTTTTCTCGTAGATACTACGTTACTACGTCAAATAGGATTTTTTTCTCCCCCCAAAAGCATGACGTGATTTGCATAATGTTGCCCTCCCTTCATTCCCCGTGTGGTAGATTGAGTGGGGAGTTTTGCACGGGCAGGAGTTTGAGGGAAATCTTTCTAAACATAAAAACCACGCTTAGTATGCAGCAGCAACAACACACCATTCGGTACCGAAATACATCAATTATGCACCATCGTTTCTGGAAATTCGTTTGCCAACTTTTTCCTCTGTCCCTAACGCGCGCACCATAACGCAACAGCTTAAAACGAAAGGGCATCGCGCTCGCACACGGTTAAAGTAAACTTCAAACTTCGTTTGTGCTGTGTTTGGGAGGGGGACGACCTTATGGTGAAATAATTGAAAATCCACGCTGTAATAACTCATCCCGACCGCTGGCTAACAGATTAATATAATAAAAATCGTTAATTCCACATCATCAATCATAATGCGATCGTTTTGTGCCGCCACCAACGGCACCAGGACCCTGGACGATCGCGATGAAGGATAACGAATCATTAAAAACGTTTTGCATTCTACACCCAGAGCGCTCTCAACCTCGTCAGCCACCAAATGGTGTGATGGCACATCAAAAAGGTGCATCCAACCTTTTGTTTTCGGTTGGACGAATGGCTTTCCTTTTTCCCAGAAAAAAACAAAGCTTTTCCCTGGGAATTCAAATGAAATGAAATCGATATATTATTGGCTCGGGTGGGATGGTTCGATGGCTTCTGTTTTATATAACGTTTTTGTTGCTGCTTGTGTGCCACCAACAAACGAACGCACGTGGGGGATATATACGCACAAATCCAAATCTCAATCAATCGATTCAGTGGACAGGAAAAACGAGGATGGCTCATTTTGCCTGGCAAATGTACACATTTTCAATTTAATTAAACAGCACCAATTAATTCGATTTCACTAAGGCATCATATCTCATGCGTGTGTGTGTGTTTGTGCGCCCCATTAGCGTTTCGGGGGCATTTTTGCGTATTACGGTTGATGGTTTAATGATGGTCATTTATTCTTTTTTTTATTATTGAACGGGTACAAAGCGTTTCGTTTCTATTTCGTGTAATGCTCGATCCAATCATCGCACGCTAATTACACACTGGTTTAAAGAGAGAAAATGTATCACATTACAACGCATTTGAAGTGTGTTTTCAAAGCCACTTCAAATACACTTAAATTAAAACTGTGTTTATGCTCAAAAACACTAGCAAATGTGGTGTTGTTATGTTAGTCATTGTGTTTAAATCGTTCATCGAGCTTAAACTCTCGAAAGAGTTCTCGATTTGACATGAAATTTACTTACTGCATCAAGTGAGTTACGAGTCAGTGTGCAGATTCATATGCTTCTTTGCGACTTAACTCTCACAAGAATGATTTAACTCACAAAAGAGCTCACTCGATGCAAAAGAGCAAATAGTCTGTGCGGAGCGTTAAATAACTCATTCTCAAGCTTACGCTCACGGAAGAGCTTTCTATCAATGAAACTCACAAAAGAGTCAAATCGCTGTAAGAGAGCTAATAATAGGCATGGAAAGTAGCATGGAAAGTGAATAGTAGTAATCGAGCATGAGCTCTCGAAAAAGGTTATAAACTCACAAAAGAGCTAACCCGATGCAAATGAGCTATTAGAAGGTACGGAGCTTTAAATTACACATCTATCTTTAGCTCTCGAAATAGTTATATACCTCTAGCATGTATTTATTCCACTATCAGCGAGATTGAGCTAGTTGACAAGGAGTATTAAATCACTCATCGAGGTGTAGCTCTCTGAAGAGCTGTTTAACTCACAAATGAGTTCACTCACTGTGTGTGAGTTACTAGTCGCTGCAAAGAGTTTAAATAGCAAAATATGTAAATCAACTCTTTGTGGTAATAAAACTTAACCATTCGACAGCAAATATTTAACTCATTACTAAGTGAAAATCATACACATGAGGTAATTTTTCGGTTTGTTAATTTTGTTGCTCTTTCCCAAACCCTCTTTCAACCCTCGCGCGTCGCTACTGAAAATAATATCGTTGATATATGGTTGCGACTGTAGCGTAACAATCCTTGAACAAACAGACACTTCTTCCTCCACCACCGGCGTTACCCCCACCGGCAGAATGGGACTTTAACTGACCAACTGACTTGTGCAAAAGCCCTGCCGGCTAAAACACATCAGCCACACATTCACTCACAACCACCACCACCAGAGGCCCAGGCCAGGGCCGCGCGCGCACCACATTCATTAAATTGATATAGAAATAAATAATGGATTGAGCGGTGGGATGATGCGTGCTGCTGCTGCTATCGGGCAGGATAAATTTACCATCGCTCTTACGGGCGATAGTGGTTATAATGGTGGTGGAATGGGAGGGCAAGAGAACGTGGCCACCACATGCTAGATATGCCTGCTTTCAACTGCTTTTGCCCGCGCTGCTACCCAATGATGCACACCTCCCCCACAGTCCACAGTCCGCCGATTCGTGCTGCGGGTGGTGAAAGCGATAAATAAATAACCCATTTTTTATCTCACAACCCCTTCTCTCCATATTGCATTGACCCCCTCTCGCATGGTCTGAAAGCAGCATCAGAGAGCTTATCACCCTTTCTTCGAAGCCATAAATCAAATCGGAGGTTTGTGGTTCAGCGTTTCACCCGCACCCGCCTCTGTGCCCGTCTCATCATCGACAGAGAGGGAGAGAGAAGGAGAGACGGTGCATAGTAGTTGGTAAAAACGTTATGGAAAGATACACAAACACTACACAGGACGGAGTACAGCTCTGCTGGGTAGTGTTTGATACCGAAAAAAAAAAAACCAAACAATCTCCACAGTGTATGAAGTGTTTCATGGTTGCAAATATATATAAAAAAATGATTTATTTATCGATCCGACCACCCAGGGTCACCCGACCTGGATCGAAGGTTTGCTGCAACACACACACACATACACACACACGTTTACACTGTGAAGCCACAATTTCCAAACCACAAATTGCTGCAGTGCTTATGGTTTTGGCTTGCGTGTGCGCGCCTCTGTTTCACCTTTAAGGGAGGGGCGCTACAAAATACACTACAGTTGAACTAGAAAAGGATTATTTGAAGCTTACTGTAATGGAGGTGACGGATGAGGAGACGCGGGTCTGGCATTTCTAGCAGGGAAGGAAAAGTCGGAGTCAGCTTCTAATTGTTCTCGTGTTCTCATTAATCATCGCTACAGGAGACCTCCTGCGACCTGTGTGGGACGGGGCTGTTTCACAGGATTTCCCAGAATGGCTACACAAGCACCCATACAGACACCGAATACACTCACCTTAATTGCACCGATCGCGGCCTGTTTGGTTGCGAATGTTACGAAAGCACAGCCTTTACTCTGCCCGGACGGGTCGCGCAGCACCGTACACTCCTCGATCGTACCGTGGCCCGAGAACAGCTGTCGAACATCGTTCTCGTTGTACTTTTTGCTAAGCATGCCCACGAACAGCTTGCGCTCTGGAAGGTGGAAAAGAAAGCGAAAAAAAAGAGGAAAAGAACGGATTAGTCACTTGTCAGACCGATGGAGACGCATGGTACCTGGTGGAATAAATATGATTAGAAGGGAAGCATTTTTAATAATTTTTTCAATGTTCTATGGCGTGTTCTTCTGCATAGTATTACAAAGAACCGCGCTTCAAAGCACTGTTTAACAATAAATCATCCCGCTCATTCATCTTGATGTCAGATTTTTCTTAATAACGCACGAAAAAAAAGGACCATCACCCTCCTCTTATACCTTTTGTCCTCCTTCTGTCAGTCCTTTCGACCCAAAAGAGGGAAGGATGTTTTACATCATCAAGGGTGAACGATGTCCATTGACTTGGCTGGTTGGCTGCTTTGTTCACGTCCTTCTACCATCCCGTTAGTGTCACCCCGTGTTGTGCTTATCGTCATCAGATCGTTCCTATTTACTAGATCCGATCATCTTTGCCGAGTCATTGATTGACAATCAACACGACCGACCGAGCAACACACCCAAAGAAAGAAGAATTCATAGCCAACGCAAAGAATCACTAATGAAATCGGCTTATAATTTTATATTTCTTTTCAAACAGGACACATAAGAGACGCTGCAAAATGTGTTGTTGGGAGCGCAATCTTCCACAATGTGCGGGGGAATTAAATTAATATTTAAGATGTGTAAATAAAATAGGCTTCTTTATGAATAAGAATAAATTACTCCTTCAAACCATTCCCATGTGTTCCCCTGTTTCCTCATTGTTAGACTTGCTTCTACTTTAAATTGGGCATTTTAAAGAGGGCAAATACTGCGCATTAACATACACCTCTCCTCTTCTCAATTGGACGGCAGATGCCCGGCCAATTGGCCAGCTTGTTTTAAAACCTTTTTAACGCCATCCAGCAGCAGCAGCCTGTTCCATATTGTTCACATAAAACTTCACATAATGGCTAAATTATGCTGCCCAATCTGTTGATTGGACGCGACCCTCGGTGGTCTCTAATCTACTTAAACTCAATTTTTTTAAGCACTGTTTCTTCTGGCACCAAATCCGGCATATCCGGCCCGCTGACGTGCATCGTATTTTCTCCAGATGAATTGTTTGTCCATTAGAATACCTAACACGTACTGTAGGGAGCATCACCTTCTTGGAGCGATAGAGATGCAGTTTGCCCGTTAAAGCACATTTTTGAGCTCCCGCGCACAAGCTGAAGCGGGCATGGAGAAAGTTCTATTTTTATTCAAACCTAATAAAAGACGTTTGCTACGTAGAATGGGGATGATGGGGGGCGAAACAAAAAAAATGAGCCCATTATGCAAATGGACACTGCAAATACTTTCCAGCGGGCATTATACCAAAAGGAGCTACAGAAGAAACACCCTCGTGGAGTTGGACGCGAAGATTGCAATGTCGGCTTCTCGGCCTTCACGGTTGCGCGCAGGAGTTCGCGCCGGGGAAATTCGCGAGTGGAAAGCGGAAAAACGGCATTCCTGGCGTTAGCATAATGGGCGGCAGAAAATATCAGGCCAATTCCTATGCGGAATGTGCTAGTAGTAGCAAGCACATCTTCACACCTTTTTGCTCGGCAAGAGATTATGTCACCTCGGAACTAAATCGTGACCCGTGTTTCACAACTTCATCTTGGCGTATCGCTTATGCTTCTGTCGCAGAAAGTGGTAAGAATTTGGGGAAGTGAATAAGCCACGGATTGTATTGTGGACAAGAGGAATAAATGTCAACAGTACAAGGAAGTTTAATCGGAAAACAGAAGAGTTAATCAGTGCTAGTTGTAAACCTGTGGCATTGGTAATTCAGCAAAACAAGCAAAAATATAGTGGATTTTTTAATATATTTATAGAAGGAAATCAATTAATAAAATAAATGTAGCAAAAACAAGTAAATAAGGACATTGGAAATAATAATCAAATCATTAAATTTAAGAACCTTCAAATTGGAGGAGTCTATATGATCAGACAATTAAAATATTGAAGCAAACAACTAAAATTACTTGTTCAATTAAATCAGAAAGAAACATAATATCAAATTCCACTATCTGTACATCATTTTGCGGTTGCACGCCGTACATCAGTATAAGCATAACTAAAACAAGGATGTTTTTCCCGTCTTATTTCCATGTACCAAATGCGTTCCAAACAAAAGCTTCAGCGAAAGCAGAGCATGTGATGGTTGTGCTGTGCTTTGCAGTTAGTTTACTTGCGATGGGAACTTTACCCAAACTTTAAGGACGAAACTTTGAGCGCATTGTATGCATTTCAGCGATCATACGGCAGGCAGGCATCTTCGACATGCGGAAGTTTAGAGCGTGTGGTTTAGTTGTTGCCCAAGTTTGCCTATTCGGGCGAAGGTTGTTTACCAGTTCCGTGGTCGAACCGCA
This sequence comes from Anopheles fontenillei, assembly GCA_008817895.1. Lineage (NCBI taxonomy): Eukaryota > Metazoa > Arthropoda > Insecta > Diptera > Culicidae > Anopheles > Anopheles fontenillei. The sequence continues at coordinate 3,705 of VTWG01001074.1, read as the reverse complement.
TCGCAGTTAACGTGCGTTTCGCCTGTTGAAAAGAAAATGCATCCAAGAGAGAGAGTTCCTCTACCACAGCACTACACCGAACAGAGCAAGTAAGGGTTAGCACCCTTAGGAGTAGGATAAAGAGGCAGAGGTGGAGAGAGAGAGAGTTATTAATCCAACGTTCTGCTACGGAAAGCAAGTAAGAGTTTTTTCCTCCAATTGCCGACAACTAACAACACAATCATACAGCACAAACTCCAGCCAACCGAAAAGGGCTTTTTAGATTTCCATTTTGTGGTTCGTGAGGCTAAAATCCACGCTGGAGGGCCGCTCATCCCTTCCCCCTGTAGAAGGAAGGGCATGCAACTGCCAGACCAAACAAAAAACTCGTTCCATTAGTCTTCGAAGCGTTGAAGTAATCGGTGAAGGATACAGAGAGCATTTGCGGCTTTTGGATTTTTACCTTCACCAAGAATTGGTGTTCCTTTCCTTCTCGTCGTAGCGTAGGATAAATGAATCCTTTCGACAAAAAAAATCACACAAATCGGATCTGCTTCTAGCTCTGTGGGTACTGACGCTAGTATGCCTCGCACTGAATGATGCGAACTAATATGGTTTTATCTTTTGTTGTTCCACAATTCCGAACGACCAAAATGGGGCGCATTTGACGGGCTTTTCTCCTATTTGGACTGACTTGAAAAGCAGACTCATTACATTACATGATAATCTATATGGCTCTTCTACCGCACCGAGTTCCTCCAGGAGCTACCGGAGAAACTCCAGGAAACTCATTGCTGGAACAAGCACGTCGGTACGTGTTTAACACATCCGGATAATTTGAGTGCTTGGCAAAATAGGCTTGCCGGCTTGCACAATCCCCGAGCCAAACCCCGTGCGTCGTTCTGCAATTTTCCGACATGCAGTGGTGGTTTATTGTTTCTGCAGAGAGCTTGGGGAAGAAAATCCGACAAGATGATGGAAAATTGCTGGATCTCACTTCGCACCGTAATGCAGATCTCGAGACAGTGGCAGAGGTGGTGTGCAAGAGAAGCGTTAGCGGCAGCCAGTTATGATTTGAATCGGCTTTTCTCCATCGGGTGTGTGTATGATGTCTGTGCGTGTGTGTGTGTGTGCAGGATCGGTAAAACTACTGGAGCTTGATCTTCTACCGGAAATTGATAGGCACACACAATGCGACGCCGTACCATGTCTTTCTATCATAATTTCCCCCTTTGGCAGTACAGCGACGAAGAGGCTTAGTGTGTTTTACGCTGTAACAAGCAAATGCCCCCGCTGCTTCTTGTTCTTCCCTTTCAGTAACGGTTAAGTCGGTTAGTATCGCCACTAATTGGCAATTAGCGAGGACTGCGCCTCGGTGGTGTAGCTGCCGTTTTTGAAATTCACGATACATATGGCCGGGGATGTGTACTTTGTTCCGATTTGCCCATCCGAGAGGGAGCGGTAGTTTGACTGGAAAATGACAGCCAGTAGAGTATTATTATGATTTCAAAACTCGCCCGCCGCTTTTGCGGTACAAGGCCACATCTCCGCATCCAGGCGTTCGGATGGAAATATTATGTATAAATTCAACTCCCAAGTCTTCTCCACTCCCACTAGTTTTCCAACCCGTTGCCACAATTCAAACCATTTCAATACATCTCCTTTCTTTAGCATCTTTATCGTGAAAACGGGAATAGGAAATAGAGAGGTTCGTCGCCTGGTGTCAATGGGTTGAAGGAGTGGAAAGTGGAAGAGTCAGAGGACGACAATCCTTACTAAAATTGTCGATGAATGTTGAGCTTTTCACTACAAGAGCCTCGCTTACTAAATATACTTATTCCCCAGCACCGGGACAAGCCTTTTCAAAACCGCGTGAAGCCGGTTAGCAGCAGCAGCAGTGCCGGTGATTCCTATCCTATTCAACGACAAATAAACCTGATACCACGCTCCCGCGGTTGGGTATTACTGCATTCGAATAATTGCTACATACGGAGCAGAGATATTGAATTTTCCAGAGCTTGTCAGTGAAAAGTGGGCAAACAGACATTACTCCTCCCTTACTAAGCTTTGCGCTTTTGTGTTTATTGAAATCACAAATCCTCTTACACACGGGGCAGGGTGATTGATGGTACAAAAGCGTAAGGGAAAAGCCGTTTTTCTATTTCAAAATTTTATAATTATCTGGACCCGTGTCTAGTTGTCCAGAGCGACAATGTTGCTATGATGTTGACGATATTTTGGAAACTTTTTGTGCTCGGAAAAGTGGTTATTTTTGTAGTCGGCAAACGGCAACATTCAGAAACCATGCAATATAGCATAGCACAGATAAAGTTACATAGGGTTTTGGAAATTAAAAACAGAATGCTGTCCATTCACATGCCAACCACAAAGAAACAAAGAAGCCACGCTCTCCATTGTATTTGGACATCTGTGTTATGCAAACATTTTGCTGCTGATAACAATACACGTGCACAACACATCATCGAACAAGAGGATTTGTTTGTCCTTCCAAACCACATACTAATATTGTGGAAAAGCACACCAAAAACCTAAATAATTTGCACACTCTCAACCATTCTCTGTTGTGTGTGGCTGGACATTAAAAAAAACCCCAATCTGCTGCACACCAGCTGCAAATGAAGTTCGCAAAACATACGCTTTGCACCGCAAACAACAAACCGCTCCTCAGCGAAGGAGAAATCACGTTGCGGGCTGATAATCCGTGTGCAGGAGATACAACCACAGGACCATGTTCTCTCCCCTTCAGAATGATGTTATCCGATACTTTAGATTCGAGATTCGATGGTTTGATGGTTTGCCAGGGAAGGATGTAGTGGAAGGCCTGACCGTATGTAAGGGACGAGCTCCCATTACATCTGAAGCTAACGTTGAACAATTCCCATCCCAAAAACAATGAACTTCCACTACACCACTCTCAGCAGCTCCATATTCCATTCTTCGATTTATGGCGAACGGGATTTTTAAACTTCTCGCCCCATAATCTAACGCCTCAATGGAGCAAGCAATTAGAATTATGATTTCAGCCGGGATGATGTTGATGGTGTCTGTCTGTGTGTGGTGCAATTTCCCTCCCTGTTCGGATTTTCCTGGATCGCTCGGATAACTCCCAACCCAGCGTGCACAGCGCGTTTGTTATCGCTGGAAAATCCTCTCGTTCTACAGTTGCAAGAGCAACTTTATACGGAAAGCGGGTGCGCGGGGGCTTCATCCGATCCTATCAGACAACCAAATAACACCCAAAACACCATCATCGGCACAGCAGCAGCGGCAGCAATGATACATATCCCCGAAATGCAAACAATAATCGTACGAAATGAGCAAAAATCTCATCCCCGAGTGCTGCGGAGCACTTCTGGTGCAAATTGGTAATCATCGAGCGCATCGAGCGTTCTAGCACTCTTCACGGGTCGCCCTTTCCCATCAACAAAAAAAACCAACCATATCACACTTGTGATGGGTAAAGTTGGCATAAATCCGGAGTCGACTCCGATCCGACTCCGATAAATTTGGAATCGACTCCGGAAGGTAGTTCCATCCTGCATTATCCGGAGTCGTTCGGAATCGCCCGGAATCACCCGGAGTCGTTCGGAGTCGTTCGGAGTCGGAGTCGTCCGGAGTCGTCCGGAGTCGTTCGGAGTCGTCCGGAGTCGTTCGGAGTCGACCGGAGTCGTTCGGAATCGGAGTCGTCCGGAGTCGTCCGGAGTC
>VTWG01001072.1:0-74544 GCA_008817895.1 Anopheles fontenillei | reverse complement strand
GCGAACGGTTAAAAGCGCGAGCAAACGCGGAGAGCGTTGTTGTTGGTTTAGAACTTTCGAAGCAGACAGACGTGCAAAGAAAAATAAACACAAGCAGATCAGTTTTGGTACTCCGAGTGTATCAATTCCTCGTGTTAGGCAGAAAGAAAATCGGTCTTCCTCCAGGCTGAAGCTAGTGGGCGTCAGCTCTTTTTTCACCGGTTGTTCTCCGCGAGGTGGAGGCCTTACAACCCTCCACTGTTTTCTGCCTTTCCCACGTTGGGGCAGTGCAGTCCCCAACAGTCAGCTTAGAATCATTAAAAAACAGATTAGCGACGGGTACGAAAAATTACAGATCGACCTTGTCAGAAGGGAAAATAAGGGAAGAGGAATTAAATAATCTGGTACGAAGCAGTAGGAAAATCTACTGTGAATTGACGGAACTCATCCAGTTTCACGAAAAAAAAGTCAAGATAACATTACACGAACAATGACTTCGCCAGTAGAAATTATTAAGATCGCGTCGGCACTAGTGCCGACATACAACGGCAACGAAAAAGAAGCTGTAACATTCATTGCAGCCTTAAAAGCGTTGAAGGCCGTAGTTAAGGACGCAAACAACGGGATCGCTGTTTGTGTCGTTGTATCGAAATTAAGGAGAAAAACTGAAAAAGCGAAGAGGGCGGGAATGCAAGCCCTAGTCACAGGATTGAAAAAGGAATAATATCAAACAATCGTAATGTCGGGAAATTTCGCCTCCTTAGGACAGGCAATCGAGGGCGGAATCGTACCAAAAGAATAATCCCTCACCCCCACAGCGAGAAATCGCCAAAAATTGGAAAAAATCCCGCCCAATCTCGATATGCATGGATCGGGAGATGAACGCGCTACTTGTACGATGTCGTCATTTAAGTAAGCAATGTACGCTACAATCTGCACGTATTGCACATGTAGCGACCAGACCGCCATCTGGCGTGAGAATCGTGAGCGATCGTGACATCCAGGGACAAAGACACGGATCTCCGTGGAGCGCACTCACCAGGCACACGAATGTGTCAAAGTGACGTGCGCCGCGTGTCCAGCGCTACACTTCCTGCTGTCAGCGAGCACATTCTCTCTCTTGCGACCCAACCTCGAAAGCGAACAGACCTCTTCCTTCGCTCCGCGCTAGAAAATTCCTCCACGTGAAACCCTCTCGAACGAACGTGCGGAACCGTTCATATTATAGTGTAAAATAAAGTTCATTATTACCTACTCACGAAACCCAACGCGTTCGCGACATAAAAATAGGGACAAGATTAATCCGAACTAAATCGACCCCCCTAAACACATATGTGAAGCGGACAAATTACTTCTTACTCTTCAGATGCGTACCGGCAGGAGACAGGATACCTTGATTGCTCAAACTTCGAAAACCAATCCGACGCAATCACGCGTAACTTGTAGTTTTAATGTAAGTATGTTTAATGTGATAAGGTTTACGCCTTTTACGCTATTTCCGCTTCCTGTAGCAAGAAGTTATGAATTATAAAAGGCGTAGGGCTACCGGTATCCAGTAACCTAATTAATAATAATTCTAAGTAAGTCTTTAAACCCCGTCAAATATTTTACAATCATTCCACACTGGATTGCTTCACTAGGTTAACTTAAGTGAAGGTTATGATCCCAGCTAGTTCAGTCAGGCAGTGCTCTCTCAGAACTCGGAAGGGTACAGAAAAATACTTAGTCGTAAGATGTTGCAATACGCTCGAGAAACATTCGGAAGCGAAGAGCATTACATCTTTCAGCATGATAACGACTCAAAGCACACATCGCGAACAGTTAAGTGTTCTTTGGCAAACCAGGATGTGCAATGAGACAAAAGGAATGCTTAAGAGGGCTTGCAGTGGAACAATGGGTCGAGGTAAACATTGTACCGAGTATCAGAGCCTGGAGGCATGGTCAATTATGGTCTGCTTATCAGATCTTGTAAAGATTCCACTGCAGTTTGTGGATTCACGGCGGTTGAGAATGCAATGAGACAAAAGAAATGCTTAAGAGGGCATGCAGTGGAACAATGGGTCGAGGTAAACATTGTACCGAGTATCAGAGCCTGATTATCCAAACGAAAGCGCAAGACGATCCAATTTGTCATGGATCGATCGAGGAAAATTTCGTTTAGAACAAAAATCAGGTATCAGTAACCTAATTAATAATAATTCCAAATATTTTTTTAAACCCGTAAATTAAATGTCAATTTCTAATGTCGGACTAAACACCGTGATTGCTCAAACTTCGAAAACTACTTCATTGACCAATCTGACGCAGTCATGCGTAACTAGTAATATTAATAGAAGTATGTTTAATGTGATAAGGTTGACGCCTTTTACGCTATTTCCGCTTCCTGTAGGAAGACGTTTTGAATTATAAAAGGCGTTGGGTTACTGGTATCCAGTAACCTAATTAATAATAATTCTAAGTATGTCTTTAAAACCCGTCAAATATGTTACAATCATTCCACACTTGATTGCAGCACTAGGTTAACTTACAACGACTACATCTATCGACTCCTTATTTAAAGAGTTTTGATTTATCTCTTTACCCATTCCTCTATCCCTCAAGAGGGGCGAAGGTAAATGCATGTAGCGTAAAACAAGAATCCAGTAACGAAGAACATAGTGAGATATTTGCGCTAAAGAAAGAGGTTCATGAATTGAAAGACTTTCAATAAATAAAACACATTGCGTTCGACACAAGATAACTAGTGAACGAATCATCAACGGACAAGGTGTTTTATTGTGTAATGAGCAAGAGAACAGAAAAAAGATATCTCTGGCGACACCAATGGTGAAAAGCGATTAGAATACTTCTACGGAACGGAAAAACGGACAAATAAACTGCTGTTAAAAATCAGATAAATAAATGACACAAGCGATAAAGAACGTTACACGTAAGAACGGTACATCCTAAACCTTAATGATGAAGGATTTAGTACGGATACTATTCTAGAAATGAACATGGTATTTCACTTTTAAATGGATGTAGAAAGAATTAAAAAAAAGGATTTTTACGTTTAGGCACATCGCCATGTCCATGGACATGTTCAGGTAAATGTAATAAATATTCTCGAAAAACATAGCCTTGAGCACGAAGAGCATATGTCTTCGAATGTTCTATCATTGATGTGTAGACAGTGGTTCAGTGGCTCCCCATACAAATAGTACTAAAACTTAGAACCCTACTGAACAAAGCTACACATAGCTACGAACACATTGTTCATTTCTCATTACGTAGACATCAAGAAACGAAGTATTGCCTTGAACATCGTAGAAAAAAAGCGATGGGAAACACACTATCGAGTGTAAAGGAGTAGAATATCCCATACCAAAAATTAGGGTCAACGATCGTAAATAATCACGACGCTTCAGTGCTGGTTACAAACGTACACATAAAAAACATGAATTATTTACGTTCGAATTGTAATTCGAATTTTACGCTCACTATCCATAGAGTACATGGGTTCACGGGAAGGCAAAGGGCTGCATAATGTAAACGAAACGAAAGGTTAAAAATAACCTTGAACAGAACTGAGAGAACAGAATGATGGAAGAAGGAAAGTTATTGCAGTAATAACTGCTTGAACATCTTACCCTGCTCAAAATGCAGGTAGGTATTTATCGAAAAATCGTTAACCAATGCTGCCAGAAGGGACTCGGCTTGTGCTTCAAAAATCCACAAAAATACTTCAAGGTCTGACCATATAGCTTCAATGTTAAGCTTAATTTCGTGTGTCCAGATCTATAATATTTCGAGCATCCAGAAAAACTAACAAATTTTATAAGCTCAAGGCTTTCGCTCACATTTCGAAGGACTAATCTGAATATTGAAACGCCGAAATTATACCAGTACTTCCAAAATATACTACATATCACATCTTTTGCACGGTTAAAGAACAATATAAATCAAATAAATTCAAAAATAATAATAATAAGATTGTGCGCGGTCGCCAAAAATTGATTGCACATAGATATTACTTTCGCTCACCACATGTACGCTGGCCGTTGTCGTTGCTGCTAGCATTTTTACAATGTAGATGAAGGAACGATGCAACAGAGCAATTAAAGCTTACTCCGAAAGTCCTTCGTTGTGTATACAGAGGTTCTAGAAACAGAGGGAACGTGATAAAACGAGATACAAAAGCAAAACACCAAACAGGCGGATTACGATTACTAACCTTGAGCTTTGGGGTACAACGGTGCTGTGCGAAGCTTCAATCCATGATTGGTGAAATCGCACGCAGAAATCCGTTCTCGAACTCCTTCTCGGAAAACCGTTCGACCGAGGCGCGGGCCGCCTCCCGGATGCGCGCATTGTACTCCGGCGTGTTGTACAGTATGTTGGCGATGCAGCGCGCATAATCGTACGCATCGAACGCCAGGTAGCCGTTCTGGCTGCCCTCGGACGTTTCGACAATGTCCATCAGCGGTCCGCCGGAGCGGTTCGCGACCATGATCAGCCCGGCCGCCATACAGTCCACCACGCTGATGCCGAAGTGCTCGTTCCACATGCAGTGCAGCCCGATCGTGGCCCGCTGGTAGCACTCGAGCAGCTCCCGGTACGGCACGTTCACCCGGAACTCGACCGCGTTTTCCAGCGACAGATGCTTCGCCAGATCCTGCATGTTTTTCACCCGCACCCGGTCCTCCTCGTCCCGGCACGAGCCGACGATCAGCAGCTTCAGCCGGTTCCACAGCGCCTCGTCGTTGTTGAGCAGCGTGCGCAGCTCGTACATTGCCTGCAGCTGCAGCGGATGGTCCTTCTCCGGCCGGTACTGGCCGACGGACAGGATGATGATCTGCTCATCCCGCTCGTCCGTCAGCGATTCTAGCCGCTTCAGCTGCGACACCTCGCACGGCGGATAGACGCGGTGCGTCTTGTACGGCACATCCCACAGCGAGATGATGTGATTCTCGGTCCAGGACGAGTTCACCATCACCGTGTCGGCGCACCGCCCGACCCAGCCGTAAATGCGCGAAAACAGCCGATAGTACACGATCTTCAGCCACGTGGCAAACGGGTTCTTCGCCACATAGCCTCGATTGTTGAACGATTGCGTCTGCGACTGGACGCGCCGCAGCATGTCGGTGCTGATGGTGGGATAGTGCGTGTAGCAGCCAATCTTGCACCCACCGAAGTAGCTAAACACGGGATATGTAAACGCGTACCCCATCGTGTCGATGAACACGTCCGGCTGCAGCTTGAGCAGCGCCTCAAACGCGAGCACAATCGAGCCCAAGCTTTGCCCGAGCAGTGTGAAGTGCGGGTATTTGGACGCTTCCACCCAGCAGCGCTTGCTGAGGTACACGAAGGTGATGCGATCCGCCGCCAGCTTGAGGTTGAAGCTACGCTCCGCCTTGGCTAGTATGTCGACCGGCTTCGCATCCGTGTCGCCGGTGTAGACGAACAGTTTGATGTTTTCGTACCGGGTCAGCAGCGCCCGGATGGCGCACCAGAGGACCCGTTCGCCGCCACCGCCCGCATTGCAGTACGGGTGGAAGAATGCTACATGCTTGACGGACGGATCGGTCCGCTTCCGGCGTTGGAATTTTATGAGCTGTCGCAACAGCAAACACACCGTCAGCAGGCCGATTGCCAAGAATGAGCCCAGAAAGAACAGGACGTAGACGCTGCAAAGCGAAGGGGAAGGGAAAGCATGAAGCCGTGTCATGGAGGAAGCGGTTGCTGGGTTTGTTAAAGCTAATGGTCCCCTCTTTCCCCACCCCCCTCCAACGCTTGAGCATAACCTAGATAAATGAAACTGCCCCACTATACTTACAAGCTGCACCAGCAGAACATTGCTGTGCCGAACAACGAGAGTTTGATTACGGCCACAAGCAATTAATGTGCTGTCCTCAACACTTTTGGCTGATGTTTATTTTAACACTGAATCGCACCACACATCGCACCTGGTTTCGATCGCATGCAGCAATGACGCGGAATGTTCTACGTGGGAGCTGCGTGCCTGACGCCACATGACAGTCGGTGAGCAAGAACGGTTGCTAGAATCGACGACAGTCCATTGGTGCGAGAAAAAAACGCATACCCGCGTTAGTTACAACTTTTTGGGCACCCAAGTAGCAAAAATGAACCCTCATCTCCACAATACAGGCAGTCCCCGAGAAACGCGCTACCTCTTATACAAGGATGCAGTCATACGCAGTTTTCTTAATTTGACAACTAATTGTACTAATTTGACACATACATTGTCAAAAACAAAATAAATTTCTTTTTGATCAAACTATAAAAATCATTTAAAACGATTCAAAATATTAACTTTCGGTTAGAATTCTATTAAATAAATAATTTGATGACTAAAACCACCCGTATAAAGCAAAATTACTTTTGCAACTAGCTATATTTTGACTGGAAATCGCATGATTTGGAAATTCGCGGGAATTTGAGATACGCGGAAATAACGTATCTCGGAGACAACTTGTACACGATTTTCTAAATTTGTCATGTATTTAATCAGGGAAATTATGTTCCAAGAATTGTCAAACGCAAACATTTATTTTTCCATTGTCAGTTTTGCCAGATTTGCCAAACACATCCCAAGTGCCACAAATCCACTAAACGACCACTAAACGGCTTCTAAACGACTCAAGTTCTCTACCTAAACGGAATATAGAAAGACTTCGTTTAGCAGACGGCAAACGACTCATGCATTCTAAAAATAGCGAAAAAGCTGGTGGCGCTCTCTGTTGGTGGGATACCCCAACCAGTTGAGCTTCATCGCTTGGAGGAGAGCTTTCTCATTTCCTTTGTACTGTTGTATGGTTTCGCATTGAAGTTATGCATCGCTAGAACTAGAACGGCGATACGATTGTTTAAATACTAAACTCCAACGGAAACCACCAACACTGAAGCAAGTGAGATTTGAATAATGGTCGTTGGTGTTGATACCCACGTATCTGACCACACGACCATTAATTTAGATTTTTGCGCAGAAAGTTAGAAGGCTATATAGGTCATGATAAGATTAAACTTGTCGAAACACATAGCAAGAAAAGGATAGCATGAAATGAAAAAGAATGAAATAGAATAAATAGAAATAGAAATAGATAGAATGAAAAATGCATTCCGGAATAATTTATATAATTTCAACAGGCCTTCCGATAAAATCGCATCCGATGAAGCACTGTCACGGGTCTCAAGCCCGAAAACGATTTTGACGTTTTTAGACAAACTGACAGTACTGACAGCATGGCAAGGATTTTCCATGTGGAAAGGCTTTTCCAGCTGAAACCTTTATTCATCTTCTAAGGCCGAAAATACACGAACCGGAATTTCGCGTGCATGTAATTCCGCCTGCTGTCAAACCCTTGTACAAACTGTCAACGAAAACTTTTCCGAAATGTCACATACATAGGTTTTTCAACAGGCGGAATTTTGCGGCTGCTGTCCGTCGAGTATTTTAGGCCTAAGACGACATTTTAACATAGTTAGCAACATTCTAAAAAAAATAATAATGACTCGATTTTAAACGATCGAAAAAATAACCCTTTGTTAAACGCTTTCGTTCCGTGATATATTATTATTGACATGGTAAACAGTCCAGAAAGTTTATGTCATGTAATAGACAAGATCATCTACAGCGGCAGAGAAATAACAACTACAGACAAAAGAAAAGTTTATCACTAAACAGTGAATATAAACTGTCAACAAAAATCATTATGATAAAATGTAACGACTAGCAAGCATAAAAGTAACCAGGGTTACCACTTGCCTATCGGCACATAAGTGTATGTAATAAATCCGTACTCGAACACAAAGTTAGTTATTCATCACGCAATATACGACCAGTCAGGATATAAGAAGGGTGTATAATCGTACAATTTTACGACGTCTGCAGGGTACAAACTTCTTCTGTGTAGTATCGATAGTTTTTTTTCGAATTCTTCGATTGTTGACCATTAGTTATTCCCCTTCGAATTAATTGGGTTTACTATATTTTCTTTAGTTTGGAGAAGAGAATTTGTACTAGAAATTAAATTTGGTTGTTTTTAGAGATATATTTTTAGACAATAGATGCTATAAATTTCATGTAAAATCCTTTAGTGAAATTTAAATTTAAATTTCAGGCTGTAGTATTGAGAGCTGACGGCTTGTTTATTATTAACTATTGCACTGGAAAATCTACGATAAATTTACCAATTTCCACATTGACTTAAACAATCCAGAAAGTTCCCGTGGTCAATTGCTAATTATTGCAGCGTCGAAAGGACAACCTCACCATATCGGCCTATTTCACTCCTTTTATGCAGAGGGACACAAATTTTACGTTCTCTGACACGAATTTTAGTTGTTTACGCACTTCTACCAATCACTACGGTGTTACGGTTAAAAAGTTTTTCAATCTCCATTCATCTTGTTGGCGAGAAAGTTGTGGAAGATGCTACTCGTGAACTACGAGGTGACAAAAAATGTAAGTTATGAATTTTGTAAACTTTTTTCGCGGTCGGTTTTCTATGTATTTTTGATGAATTTTGTCTTATTTTTCTAAGCGTGCATATTGAGTAAAGCAATCGAGGAGTAATGCCGGCCTGGTGCTAGTCCCGTTTTAACCTTGCGTACATGCGAGAGAGCGCATGATGTATGGCGTTTTACGCTGGTAAGGTTCAGAGCTATACAGACGGTAGCTCCAAAATTCTGGAAAGTGAGGGAGCCCAAACGAAAGGGGCTAAAGCATCGTTCGCACAACATTGAACTTTCACGCATTGCTGGGCAGAAACAAAAATTGGCACACTATGGCTGGTAGTGTGTTGTTTGTTTCGCGCGCTCAGACTGGCTTGGGGACGTCCGGGATGACGATGAGGAATGCCCGGGGAGCGGGAGATAAAATTTACAACCGCAAACAAAACAATGACAAGTTATGGATTTCTCCATCGGATTGGGATGCCAAAACGTGAATCGGGTACCGATGTCAGGGATTGTATTTTCGCGATGACCAACAACAAGGCGCAATGTACGGCATACCGAACAAATATAGATATAAATAGCAACCATATCACATAAAGGCAATAGAAAATTGTACCACAAAGTCTAGCCGTCTTTCAACCCGCCAGCCTCGACACCAGAGATGTCAAACATGCAAGTCTCGACGAAGTTCGATAGGGCCCGAGAAAAACCCGTTAAAATTAAATGTGCCAAACTGTAGAACCATTATTATAGATAAGTGGTAGAAAATGTTCAGCAAATAATAGAAAATATCCATACAAATCAAAGCTACACAATTCATGCTAACAACTTTTCTAACGCTAATCCCAATAGGAACCAAAAGTTTGCGAGAAACTCAATAGACATACCATGGACCGTTTGAATGGACCAACCGTCCTCAAATCGCACAGCAAAATATTGGAATCATGTCAACCAATTCGAATTGATGAAAAAAAAGAAAGGAATAAAATAGGAAAAAGGTAAATATATGAACTCTACATAGAAATAAGGATAAGGATCTACATAGATTGCCAGGGGCCTTTAAGGCCAGGGGACGTAGTTCGTAATTGCTAGTGTCATTTCGATATTCACTAGTGCATCTGGCGGCTGCTAATCGAAGCATTTTTTTTTTCAAAAAAAAAATTGTTGTATTTTACCTAAACTGAACTGTAAAAGCTTCATAGTTGATAGACAAATATGTTGTGCAAGTATTTCACCCATATCCGCATAAAAAACGGTGAAAAAACTAATTAATTTGAGATCCGACACGACCATTCCCTCGATGTCCAAAAAAAAAAAAGCTTCAATCTGCCGCTTCCAGATGCGCTAGTGAAAATATAAATTACACTATCGATTACAAGCAATGTTCCCGGACCTTTATAGATAATTGTAGTTGATATTGTACGTAAAAATAACTCAATATCTATTTAAAAAAATTAAGCTAGGCACTTGGTGATATTGACAACCTTATTGAAATGAAATTAAGATAAATGTTCTGCTGTTCTATGATCTGCTGGAATGGTATGTCAATTGAGTTTGACACCGCTGTTCTACACACAAGGAAGCAAATGCATCTCACTGCTATTCATCCGTGCCTTTCCAATGGGTGGGCATGTACCGGTCGTTCCCGTATTGGTATATTGGCCCCTGCTGCCAATATGGGGTGAGTAGATTTAAAACGATGTTGCAATGATTTGAAGCACATTTTAATATTACCTTTAGAATCTGTCTTATAAGAAATTAAATACAAGTAATTAAAAATCCTTGACTGTAATATTTACTTTTTTATCCTTGCTTGTCGATTGCAATCAATACACTTCGAACCGCGCACAGCACAAATTTGCATCGGTCTTGCCTGCTCCAAGAATTATCGTCAGCACTTCCCGTGCACCGCCGGATGCGAGAAAATCAGGACATCCGCTACTAGTACCGCTTCCCTTTCCAGCAGCCAGCCAAGGTGCACCACCAGCCTTGTGAGAGACCATTTCTTCCAGGCATCTACACCGTACATTCAACCTGTACGCGTTTTATCCTCTTCTCCATGGCTGCAGTCCTCGGTAGCAAATCCAATTAACTGCAATGTACTACCACCCCTCTTGTGAGCCCAAGCCACGTAGAAAAGTCAACCGTTTGCTGAGAACTCCAAACGCCTTTTAACCATAACGACCGTGGCGAGGAACGGTCCTGATGAGATGAGATGGCGTCAATGAGGTACACACACACACCATCTTCGTTTCGATAAGTTGGTGGACTATCAGCACCACCTCATTATAACCGCATAACGAACCATTTACCACCACCCGAGAGGGCATTCGTCACAGTGCAGTCCGGACGGTGCGGAAAGCTCTGGCCATACAGTGTAAATTTTGCGAAATGGAATGCAATTATGGCGCACCGCCGGTACGTTCGATGTTGTGCAACGATGCGTGCACGGGGGTTTTGCCGAGTGATTAATTTGTGTGCCACCGGTTTGGGTGACCACTTTCTTTACTTTCGGCACAATGATGAATGGCTCACGCCGTCCAGAGTCGTGGCGGGTTTGGTTTCTGGTTGAAGGTTTAGTGCGCTAACCCAGCTTCTTGAACTTTAGAGACCTATGGACGCAGATGACGAAGTGAGTCGACCATCTAATGCACATTGAGGTGACACAACGGAGAGAGATTCAGTGCCGAAATAGTTTAAATTGTTGGCTGTTAATTTATGTAAAATTTTATGTCAAACTGGTAAAGTCGACGGGTGAAATATTAGTTCTAAGACGCTGCATGAACGAGGTTAGCACCTAGCAGCTATACAATGGCCAATAGCGATTGATAAAACACTTCATCATTGTGAAGAACATCACAATCAATTTTCCGGAGTCCAGTCCTAAGTTCCAAGGCCCAAGTGTTAAGATTAATAAGTAGTAACCACGTAACAAAAGTAACGAAAAGCCAACAAGAAGAAAGAAAACGGACCGGAATGAGCTATGGAACATCATGAAGTGGTACCATTTCCCTGGGAAGTTGATCCGGCTGTTAGAAGCCACCATGAACGGGGTATGTTGTTTGAATAGTTTATAGAGGCTTTGGCTCCAACGGAGTTCTTTCGCCTCTTTAATGAACGGGGTACAGTGCAAGGTGAGAGTGTCGAACTTGACGTCGGAATCGTTTGAATTTCACAGGGATCTGAGGTAAGATGAGGAGCTCTCCTATCTGCTCTTCAACATCGCCCTGGAAGGTGTCATTCGAAACGCGGGGCTAGACAACGACATCCGTGACACGATCCTCTACCGGTGTCTCCAATTTCTTGGCTACGCGGATGACATCGACATCATCGGTAGAACAACGGCGAAGGTGTGTGAGGCGTACACCCGACTCAAACGCGAAGCAGCAAGAATTGGATTGAGAATCAATGCGACGAACACGAAGTACCTGTTTGCCGGTGACTCAGACCATCTGGGAAGCAGTGTATTAGTTGACGGCGACAATCTCGAGATGGTAAAGGAGTTTTGCTATCTCGGGACGGTCGTTACTTCGGACAATGACATCAGCAGCGAAATCCGGAGACGCATTATGCAGGAGAATCGTGCATACTATGGGCTTCACCGACTGCTGAGATCCAGAAGACTTCGAGCCCGCTAGAAATGTGAGATACACGGCGTATTCTGTATGGCGAACCGACCATCCTGACGGTGGCGAAGGCTGGTAGGATCAAGGGCTGGGGCATGTCATGAGGATGCCGGACTCATGCCCCACCAAGAAGGTGTTCGACAGCGATCCCCACTTCCGCATAAGGAGCAGGGGAGCACAGCGAACTCGATGGCTGGACCAGATGAAGCGAGACCTGACGGAAATCGGGTGCCTACATGGATGGGAGGCTGCAACCAGGGAACGAGCATCCTGGTGAATTATTGTTGACCGGGTCATGTCACATCGACGTACTCTATCGTGAGCAGGCCAACAAGAGAGAGAGAGAAGTAGTAGCCATTTAAAAACAACACAAATCTGAAGTAAAATGTATAATTTTAGCAATATTACGAGAAAGTATTAGTTGAAGCAGAATATGTACAGGCTACTAGGCTTGAGCAATTCGGTTCATTTTGATGAACGTGAACGTACTAGTTCATTCATTAAAATGAACTGAAAGTAAATCGCGATTCATTTGTTCATTTCAGTTGAAGAAAATATGGTAACTTGTTTCATTTTGCAATAATAATATAATCAGTCATTAAATAAAAATTATAAGGCAGACCAGGATGATCTTTATTACGGTTCACGTACATTTTTGTGTTAGAGGAAATGAACGACCTGGCGTACTAGGACATTCTTTATTTCGACGGGTAAGATATTCTTTTTAATGAACAACTCAGTACATTATGATTTATAAAGAACCGATTAACGTTAATAAGATGAACGTAGGTCGTTCATTCTTTAGAATGAACTGAATGAATCGTGCGGTTCTGGTTCTTGAGGCACACCTCTACACGCTACTTGTTATTTACTAATAGAATTCGACTGATAGGACCATAATTTAGTTGATGATAATAACCAAGCGTTTGAAGCGATTCTCTCGCGTGACTTACTCGTTGAGAAATATTGAGAAATAATAAGCTGGCCTAATTTTTATTAACACTTTTGAGGAATGGAACAAAATAAGGATTCATTTGACTGTAGCTGATTTTTAGTAGAAAAAAAAAGGTATTTCGCATAATCTTTCGACTGCCTCTATCCAAACAGGAATGTACCAGTCTTATTGATTTACAATAAAATAACTTTATACATTGTACAAGTGTCGTTAACAAAACAAAGGGAAAGAATCTGCACAAATTCAAATAAATACAGTGGAAAAAGTTCTAAAATCACTTACCATGCAGCTCCATGTAGCTTAGTCCGGTGCAGCAAATATAGCACTACAAATAACCACAAAAATGAAGGAATTTACAAGCACGACAATGCCCTTTCAACTGTATATTATTTGCACCGGTGGGTTATAAAACACTATTCCCACCCGCATGAGGCATCGTGCTTCATTTCCGGCTAGCCTACTTAAAATATCACCAAATAGAGGATGTTTCTTATTTTCTTCTATTCTCCCAAGGAAGCTGCCAGCGCGCCTGTTTCGATGTTCATGCCTTCGGAAAGGGGTACATGTTTCGCACAGCCAACTGGGAGGAAAAGAAAATGAGGTCAACGCAAACGAAAACCGCCACTAGAGCTAGTGTCCGGTTTTATTCACGCCACAGTGCGCGTCTGTTTCTCTTTACCGTTTTGCTCTCCGCCTCTAATACCAACTGTGCTTCCGGCAGTCTAACCATTCAACCCTAAAAGGCAAGCAATAACAACAGAACACACAGTACAGTAGTATAGCAAGGAGCACGCTGTCGCTTGTAGGGATTTTTAAGAACGATTTGTAGTGCGCCTTAAGGGAAGGGTGAGCCAGCGCGAAAAAGTGCAACATCAGCCAGTTCTTTGGGTGGTTCTCGGTTTCAGGATACCCCCCTTCAGAGGATACTTCGCGAGGAGTGTCACTTCTGTGCCGCTCCGAGCAGACACATCCACAACACCAAGCCGGGACAGTAACGGGTGGAAAGGCACTCACCAATGTCAGCAGCAAACGGGTGCGGTCGCTTCCCATATTCCCTAGCCAGCGGCAGCTAGCCGGTGGGACATTGGTGCGCACAAAGCTGTGAATATTGTGCGAGGAAAAAAGGGATACTATTCCTGGATTGGGCAAGGTTGTCTCATTCTCTCAGACTTTGCTGTTTGACTGCTTACGACGGAGGTTACGGTTACGGCCACAAAAGTCGCTTGTGATAGTGGGTAGTACGAAAACGAAAGGATACGATAGCGACACTCACACACACACTAAATCGCCAACAACTCCTTTTACGCCGTTCACACGGAATCGCCACGAGACCGCTGGGACGGAAGACAATCTCCGCACACTATCGCTTCTATCATCATCATTATGCACGCTCCCCTTGATGGCTCTTTGTGTGAAGTTCTCACTCCCCCGCCCGCTTCGCATCCTTCGGCGGGATGACCGCGAGCGGCAAAGATTGGGTTTTGGTTCGGGATATTGGGAAAGGATTTATACGGTGTGTCCGGGACCGAAAACACGAGATTTTTTTTCCTTTCCAAGATTATTCGTTCGTGCTTTGTCGTGCGTTCGAGTCGTGGCGCAAAAGGGAGACGCACAGATAGATGTACAGATTTATGGGGCTTGATAGCATTTACAATTACCATTTCACCATTTGCCAAACGATGGCGGTGGTGGAAGGTAATGGGTAAAGCAAACAAAGAAAGAACAATAAGGACTATTTAATAGTTTCGGTGGGTGGAATCAAAAACATATGAACAAAACTAACAAGGAAAAAGGTACCATTTGCACTGGGTTAGCTATATAGCTTGTTGAAACTAAATTTAAAAACTTATTGTAATGCTCCCAAGTTTGATAAGAAAATTTAAATTCTATGTTTTATTATTTTTATTTTTTTCTGTATTTTCTTTTAATTTTTTCATCAGTTACTCACTTTACTTTTTTAAATGAAATAAGTTATATTCATTTTGTACGCCAAAACTAACGGCTTTCAAACTCAATTCAAATCAGAAGCTAATAACGAAACACCAACTGACATCAAACCGAACCTATCAAACCTCAGGAACCGATACAGAACCCATGCTGGTCCTGGAACCGATACTGAACTGATACCAATCCTAAAATAGTTCCCAATTTAACTCCGATCCAATATCTGTATCTGTACTTGTTGCAGATTTGAAATGAAATTTGAACCTGTTCCAGTCCAGGAACTGATACAGTTCCTGTTTTGACCAAATAACTGATTCGGCAGGTCGACGAACCATACCCGTCAGCGTTGGACTAGCGTAATAATTCAGCGTATGAAATAGTAAAACATTATATTATTTAAAAAAAAGAACAAATGTACCTGTTTACGTAAAAAATGTGACATGCAAAATAATCAATTTTGTAGCTTAAATGAATACACAAGTGATAGTATTTTTTGGGAACATTTTTAAAACACATTGAAAACATAACATAAACATAGCATGGTTCGAAAACATTAAGATAACTCTGATAAATAGAAGAAAAACTAGTTAAGAGCCAAGTATAAAAGTAAAAAATCATAAGCAAACTGAAGAATTAAAATTGAAAGAAAAAAAAGAGTGAAAGTAACATCTGTAAATTATAAATTAACTCAGAGACGAACATTTCTTTACTGATGAAAAAACATCGTTGACGACTCGTTACGGTATTTTGTAATTATTTTTTTTTACATTTTATTCAGTGAAAGTTGCGGCTGTCCACGGCAGCAAACGAAAACCATAAAATCTTCCATGGTTATGTATTAGCTCTTAAGAAGTTATATGGTTGTAATGTTTGTAAACTCATCGCTAATCTTTGCTTTGTCTTAATCCAAATCTTATTTCCATACAAATACCTTTTAAACGTACTCCTAATAATGTACACGTTCCATTTCACGGGCAGTCCCATCATTCCTCCCCCTCTTCCTTCACATCCATCGGATCTGGTGCCGTTCTCCATTCGTCACCGAGCGAGTCCAGCTTGGCCTTCAGAAACTCAACATCCCGGGCGCGACTTCTGGTCATCTTTTGTACCCTGTGAAGGCTGTCGGTTGGAGTAAAGTAAAAGCACATCAGTGAAAAACGGCCATAGATCACTAGAATCGCCTCCAAACTTACCGGAAAACAAGCCGCTCGTTGCTCCGCTGCAGGGCTTTGCACTTCTCGTGCAGCAGCTTCACGCCCCGGCGGTACGCTTCGTTTGTATCGAGCGGAGCGCGTTCGCGTGGCTTACTTTCACTGCTCGCTATTGCAGAGTGCGATTTTACAGGCTTTCCGCTGGTCATTTCGGGATAAATTAGAAAATAAACCACGGCACGGGAATAGTACAGCTGCGAAATTGTCCACGATTTGTACGCGGTTTGTTTATGTTTAGGTACAGCTGACAGTTGACAGATGCGCAAGCGTACCCGGGCAGTTACAACTTCTGCGGTTGAAATTGTCGTTACACTATGGTAGTGCGGTGGACGTTTTTCTATGTACAATTTATTAAATTTATTTTAAACAATTTAAATTGAAAAAAAAAAAAACTATCCATTCGGGCGTTCTATTGCTTATGTATTGTGATTTTCGTCTGCAAATAATTTAAATTACGTTGCATGGTTTTTAAACCGTAGTTGTTTTCCATAAGGGTTTCGGCTGTGTGAACGCGAAAAGTTTGACGAATATTTGGCCCTTTGGAATCCGAACCGCCAAGAATACAGTGGAGCTTTCGTCTACAGGAAAGTTCCTTCCCTTTCCACCAAAAAGGAACGCTAGAACTAGAACGGAGGAGCGATTGGTTTGAATATTACCTTTAACTTTAATAATTTTATTTTGTTTCACATATACAGTGGACTCTATTGAGCACAAAAATGAAGCTTCGTAGCTACTAGTTTATGTTCATGACCAAATATTTGTTATGTATGATCAAATATTGCGGACAAAATCTACAAAAAAGAAGAAGCAAAACTGAACCAAATGCTTTGGATAATCGACATTATTTTGTAGTGCATGAAATTCGAATAACTATTTTTAACCCTATTAAAAAACATCACTACTACTAATGGAAAGCTAGCAAGAAGTGTATCGGCTCTACACTAAGGTTATATAGCAATGACAAAAAAAACCTTCGTAACTACTCTTTGACAAGTCATTCAAAAAACAATAAACTTCCCTTGAACTTAATGCAGGAATTTTTTTCCTCTACCAGGCTAAAGTGAAAATGTGTCCACTGGAAAACTAACTTTCACGAGTTTGGACTGTAGAAGAGATGCAGGTTTTTTTCATCTTCCTCCACTCTACCACTCGCGAATGAAAGTTCAAAGGTTGTTTGTTCTTTTTGCGTTTCACCTCGGCATTACATCGGCACCCGTAATGCACCGTGTGTTTGAAGGTAAGTTTTGAAAAGGGATATAAAACGCATTAGAAAGCTGGTGTTGCTCGTGCGAAGTAAAGGCGTGAAGATAAGAAAAAGGGCTTAGCTTAGCCCGGGTAAGTTCTGAAGTTTTAGTTGCCATTGGAGTGCATTGATACACATATTGAAGTGAGTGTGTGGATAACAAGTGTGTATAGAATAACACATATCTACATCAGATACTGCAAGCTAAACCATAAGCCTATTAACTACAAACTCAGAGTGAAAGTAACGCAACAAACTGGTTTTAAACATTGCTTAGATTGCTGAGTTTTAGTAGTGTTATTTAAGACTTTTTAATTCTCATGTTATATGGATTCCTTGGTAACCAAACCCGGATAACAGACAGATATAAGGAAAGATATACAACGTCTGCTAGCTCGTCTTATATCGGTCGTAAAGCAGTACTTAGCAGACTTGGCGGATAAATTATGTCGGGTATAATTATAGCATGCTTGGGATATTTTTTATGGAATATTTATCTTCAGGATATTTTTATAGCAAGAAAAGGATTTTAAAATCTTTTTATAAGTAACTTGTTTTAGCTTATTAGTAAATTATTATAAGTTTATTTTATTGATCATTCATTATATTAACATTTAAATATTTCTAAAGTAAAAAACAAAATATTAAATTAAAATGCCAAAACATGATATACTTGGGGTGGTTTGATTGATTTTGTACACTCTTGAGCATGAATTCATTCACTCGAAGGCGATCACCCGAAAAAAAACAGGAAAGAACGATAATTAGAGAGCTGACAGCATTAGAACATGCAGATCAAGTATTGAAGTGTATTAAGATGAGATACAAATTATTTTTTCTTGCTCTATTATTACACATGATGTGCTCATGTCGTTCATTTCAAACACATTCACGACAGTGCTAGAACATTCCAGCACACTCTTTTACGTTCTCTAAACCTGTTGATTTTACTGTTGCCGCAATCCAACAGGAAAGTAAGAGCCAAAGCATAAAAATATACATCAAAGTGATTCGTGCAGAACACGCTATCTACCTCCTTTCTTGAGCGCACGTGTCCAAAAACGGCATCCTCCATCACCTGGCCCTACCAAACGAAATGCGCCGAAATGGCCAGCTGGAGAGGATTCTTGCCAACGGACGCAAGCTTGATTATGGAGCTGCGGCACCTCCAAAGTGTTAGGCCGGATGGTATGATTATTTAATTTTTGATAAGCCTAACCAACGTTCTCTCCTTTCTTTTTTGCACGCATACACAGCCTTCTAACGTCAACGGTTTGCCAATGGCAAACAGAAAAACGAAGGTCGAAAAGTTGCATCCTTTCACGTGGCCGGAAGATGACAAGGGCGCATACGGAAGGGAGTGTGCGTGTGCGTAGCCGCGAATTGCCCGCCCGGAGCGACACATCGCGACACTGGACAAATTAATTCTTCTGCCCTCGGGTACCATGAAGGGATCGGACGATCGGACGCAGGTCGTTAATTTTGCGTGCTCCGTGCTTTGTGGTCGTTTAAGGGGTTTTTCCATCCATCCCGTCCATCCTTCTCGTAACCGCCCCAAAACTAAATACGGGTACGGTGTGGTGCTTCGTTTGCTTTTTCGACAGCGACTAAATATTTGATCATCTGCCCGCCAGCTTTGCGGCCGTCTGTCGTGTAGCTGGGCTGTCTGGCGCGGTCGTACAGTGCTCGCTTACAGCAAGAACAACAGGATCCTCACACTCACGGTGCGTTTTCTTCAAGGCGCTGTTGCTTTCCAGGCGCCCCACCGGTGGAGAGTGGAGAGTGGTGGATGGAAATTAAACATTCATCGAACCACGGGGTAACAGGATTTGTGCGAAATAGACAGGCAAAGAATGGTTTGCAATGTTGTAGCGGTTTGTGGAGCGGATGTGTGAGCGGGTTGTAACACGTTTGTTCGGGCGTGTAGGGAAGGGTAAGGAAGCATTTAAATTCAATAGCAGCTATCAGCGTTTAGTGCACGTTTGTTGTCAGTTCTACTGTTTGCTATCTTGCGCTTTCTTTCCTACGGGTCTGCGCGTCTGCAGACTGAACGGTATATGAAATTCATTGCAAAATAAAGCCGATAGTTGCTAGAATCTGTTCTTTCTCTTTGGACTATTTCACTATCAATTTTCATTTCCATTTATTAGTTGTCTTATGATGTTTGTGTTTCTGGGAAAGTATTACTTTTTACTCCGAATTTGCTATAATTTTCTATTAATTGATTGAATGTGTACAATGAAGGGCTGTTCCCTGATGACGAGCTGATCGCCTGACAAGGGCATGGATCTTGTATGTATGAACCGAGCCTTAGATGAGGAATAGTGTTAAACAATTGGCTAACATTTGGTAAACAGTAGCAAACCTTATCCGTAAGATATAATTATAGTACGTGCTATAATTGCATAATTAATGGAAATACGGTCGAAGCCGTAATAAGGCCGTATTTTTATAAATATACCCATTCAAACCCAGCTCATTTTTTAAATAGTTTCTCTTAGTTCATAGAGACCTAATTAAATACAAAAGCAAACGGAATTATAATTATAAATTGTTAGTGAAGCAGCGTTTCCTGTTAAATCTCGTGTTGAAACGAGGGTTTTGTTTCAGGGATCATCCATGAATAACGTAACGCTTTCAATTTTTTTCCTCTCAAATGTAATACAATGTAACGCATCGTGTAACCTTCACTATCATAACGGTAACGGTTTGGTGTAACTCCCTCAAACTCTGTTGTTTGATTTTTGCTGGTCTAATGAAGGATTAAGTTTTGCATGCGGTTATATTTTGAAAATTTAAAATTTTTAATGTTGTTGAAACATTTAAAGTGTTTGGAAAACAGAACTATTGTTGGAAGGTCATCGTAGTTCTTTTTATTTTTCTAGAGGAATTAGAATATTTTCAACCCAATGCAGAGTTTTGAAGCAATTTGTGTTATGTCTCGTATTGAAGGATTTGAAGCCCTTTTTACCTTTTATATTACAAATTGTAATGTTGGAAGGAACATCCAAACTCACCGCTGAATGTTTCGCAATTTATGAATGGTCGCTCTCTTTGTAAATACTATATTTCATCCCTCAATGAGCAGTGTCTACCGCAGGCTAATGATCTTAATGCGTATTATGATATCTTTCAGAGGTTTGTTACACTCAAGAAATATCTATTGTTTTATAAAAAAGTTGCTAGAAACATAAATGTTTGAACTTCATCAAGGATTCTTTAGAATTAATTAAAAAAATCCAAAAATGTTTTAGTTTGTAGCTCGATCGATTGTAATCGTTATAAAAACTAAAAAAAATCCTATTTCTAACTGACCTCGGTAGAGTCATCTACACATTTGGTTAATATGCAGTCGCGCTCAGTGTCACTGCGATGGGTTTTGCATAGCAGACAGCGAATCAACACCGGGACGTCCCCAATCCATCTCGTATGCATTAGATTTGGTTAATCTGAGCGTTAGATTTAGTTTCCGAATCGTTTGGCGCTCTGGAATCGGCCATCTGATTCTGATTTGATTGTATTAGAACGTCTTGTGCATTCCTCCCCTAAGCTATAGGGCGACAGATGCGCGTGGAATTAATTCCGTTGCTCTTTCAGCACTAGAATTGCCTACCAAATGCCTAACCAAATGTATGGCTTGGAAGTTGCGCATACCATTCGGGCCTCTTCAGAGCGCTTACCTGCTCCCGAGGTTTGCTAGAAGTCTGGCCGTCTGCTTTGACCTTTACAGTTTGTTTAACTTCACAAACATTATGCAGTCACAAGTTTTCCGGCGAGAAGCATTGGCCAGAGGCAGGCCCAAAAAGGCAGGGCAGGGGAAGCGTGTAGCATCATCCGCCGGTGTGGCATCAGAACCGTATCATTATCATAATGCAAACATCACTTCTATATATTGAGCAGACGAGCCTGCCGCGTGCCCAACAGTGCAGTTTCATCCGGACCGTAATGCATGACGGTCGTGTCTAATCGTGTTTGTTAGTGTCGCAGCTCCAGCACTTCTTCACAGTAAATTAAGAGCTCAACCTGACGAGTTGAGGTGTGTGTGTGTTTGTGTGTGCTGCTGCAAGAAGTGAACTTTATAAATCAATTAGCCCAGCCTTTAATCCGGTTTGTCCGTATTTATGTGCAAAGGATCCAGTACGCAGTACTTTGATGTAACCTCGGCTAGAAAGATCGATGGCTAGCAACAAGGAGCAATGCATCTTACGGCACTCTGGCAGCGTGCACGGGGTGTTTGTGAGTGGAGGAGCCCTCACGAAAGCCACTTAAAGTGACCGGGGAAGCTTTCAGCAATAGCGATAAATCTATTACTTTGCACTGGAAAAGCTTTGTGCTCGCAGTGCTCTCGTGTGTGAAAGCAAAAGGTGTGCACCACGCAACCACGGCACATGTATGGGGCCAAGGTGGAACCGTTTTGATGCAGGAAGTGAAACAAAGAAAAAAAAGGCGAAAGAAACAGTTCCAAGGATCACTTTCAGCGTGGAGTGAAGTGCGTGACATGAGCTATGAACTACCAACCTTGACCGAAAAGAGCAAAAAAAGAAACGGGAGGTTCGAACAGACTAATAGGGGCCACAAGCGGTTTAAAATCGCTTTAAGACGGGTAGAACGAACGATGGCCAAAGTGGTCCATTTTGTAGCACGTCCATGTGTGCGTGTGTGTTTGTCCGGGTGATAGTAAAAGTGTACGACGGTTCGCGTGTGGGTTAGTAGTACGGATCGAAGCCAATCCAGGATCAGCGCCCGTAGTGACACGAGCCATAGGCTCTACCTCCGTTCGGTGTGCACAGTTTCAAAATTCGAGTTGACGGCAACCACCCCCAAAACGGGGGGTTTTTCTATTTCCTACAGGGACATATTTTCCCGCCCAATTTGTCAAATCGAATTCCAACGATTTGCCACGAAACAAATTTGCTTTGTGCCGTTTTGGGGATCGTGTTTCGAGCTTATCCTCGCGTACATCTATTGCGAAAAGTGGGCAAACGATGATGATGATGATATGGATCGTGGTGTGGCAAATTGATTAGAAGCATGGAAGAGAACCAAAAACCAAAATCTCTGCCTCCCCAAATAGTTGAAAGTGTTCAGCAAACTCGTGTGTGAGTGTGTGTGTGTGTTTGGCACAGTGTAAAGTGGCAGTTTTGTGATGGATCTAATTCCTACTACCGGCGACCTTTTTGCTGACGAAATTTTCGGACGCGATCCATTTTGACAGTTTTCTGACATGTCCCGGAGCATTGGTCCTGGGGGAGTTTTTCTACCACAGAAAAAGTCTCTTTTTTGTCTTTTTAACAGTAAACGCTAGCTGGTTTTGTTTTAGCTGATGTATTTCTTTTGTTTTTGCTAGGATTTCAGTACAACTTTACGTAAAGGACAGAGACGGACAGTGTTGGCAGTGGTTGATGGAATTTTAAAGCGCGTCAGTCAGATGATAGTGTGTTGTGTTGTGTGAAGTGGTGTACATTGTGTGACTGTTAATATTTCTTCCTGCAGTAGCAGGGAAGAGCATGATTACAAAAGGACTGACGATGCGTGCAACAATGTTGCTTCTGTTTTTGGGCGCTTTTGCACTGATGCAACCGAGCAATGGTGAAGGTACGATATATTTTGGTATTTTATTTGCTTTCTGTTTAATACATTTATTCATTTAAAGTCTAAATGAAAAGCTAAGATTAAGATAATTGCTTATGATAAACATTCTCTGAAAGGTTTCAAGCTTTCTTACCAAAGTAAATCTACGATATTGCGAGCTGCCTACCGGAAGATATCCGGAATTTTTGCCATGGCGGACCAAGACATTCGTTTGGGCATGTTTTCAATTCTACCTTCGATTTTTATTAATTCTTCCTCAGTTTTTACGACAAAATTGTTGGAGCTAGAGCTTTTGCATCACGTTGGTCCGGAAACATTTTATGGGACGGAGCTGAAGGTCATTGCTTGCCGCTGGGAAGCCAGAGGACTCGCTGGATTTGCTTTCTTATATGTTTTTTTCATGCTTGCCAGATACTATTTCACTGTTTGGCCAGTTGCATTGCCCTCACGGTCAAGCGAACGCAGCGATTTGGCGACTCGTTTCTCGGTTTTCATTTTCAGCTTCCTTTGGAGCATCAAGTTGCTCAGAATCGTCGGCAATTCGGAACCGAGTCTTTCTTTCGATGCTCTAATTGTTGTATAAAAGTGCCAAGATGTTGTAGATGTTCAAAAGGGGTTTATTTGACGTCTTCAAACTGTCGCACGGTGTCCGTTTGGGACATGGCGTGGTGTCTTTCTTCGATTGCGCCCGCTTCTAAACGAAGTTGCTTCACTTTTTCGACCATCACAGTTAGAGTTCGGCTGATATAGGTGTATTTAAATTTTGTCTACTAACTCATATGAATCTATAATTTTGTGCAATTACTGTTTTGTTAGTGCGGGTTAAGATAAATCCATGAAACATCCAAAAATTTTGTCCATTTTTTTAAAATGCAAACGTTATTAAATGGCGAAAGGAAATGATCACTAGCGCGAGAGTGGTTATAGGTTATAAGGTTATAAATAGTGCCATATATTTAAATACTTATACTTTTGGGCATTGAAACAACACCTTGGTAATTATAAGTCCCACGTAAAAACAGATTCGATATTTCCTGCAATTGTTCCGTAAGTTCCGCAGCAAAAAGAGTATTTCAAAACTTTGAAACAAGAATTGTAGAAATTGATCCATATTAATAGACATGACTTATTTCCCTCCGGTATTATGTACTTTTAGCATCACCAGTTTATCCTACATACCCATCTCCCCACGAAGGTGAATGTGCGGTGATATTTATTTGCTTTTAGCGCTGTCTTCCAACGGCTGCCATTGCGGCACCAAACGCAAGCCCAAGCGGTGCGCTAATGCAATATGGCGTTATCGGCAGCATCCGCAAACAGTGCTGCGCTTGGTTGCCGTGCTCTGCAACGGAACTATTTTCTTAGCTGCCTTATCTTACGCTTGCTGCTCCATCGTAATCCGACGCGTAAACGGAACGTGCACGAAGGTGTTAGCTAGTAGTAAGCTGCATTTCGCTGCATTACTATTACGTATGCTTGCACCGGTGCAACGGTTGTGTTGCACCGCAATCGCACCGACTAGGTAGAAATTAATACATTGCATTCTTTCCTGTATTTCTCATTAGGCTTTAGGGGTTTTAGGCTTTCTTAAAAAATTGGCACACTTTCTCGCCACTGGCTAAGCCGTAAAGTCTCAAGCATTGGTGCACTCTTTGCACTTTTGCTTTGAATCTTTGTAAGGGCATCATGTCAACAGAGAAACTAGAAATTGTTGCTAATATTTTGAAATAAATTGATAAATCCACTCACAATTATCTAACACACTCATTTGATCTAAAGACATAATTAATAGCTACGATTGCCTGCACCGCTCAGCAACATGATTGTATCGAACTGAGGGAATGTGAGAGTGCGTGGAGTGAGAACAAATAAACCTCAAGCCATGTCTACATTGGCGTACGTGATTAATGTACATTACACGTGGCACACCTGGTGCCCATCGTGTGGCGGACAGGACCTAAACTGTTCCAGAACCCAGAACACCCCATTGCCGTGCCATCGGGAGCACATAATAGAGCAATTCGCATGAAGCAACTAAATGGAAGAGGGCGAAATAGCGGGTGGGCGAGTGGGCGACAAATTGAAATCGTTTCATATCGTTACGTTTATTGACTTAGAAATCGGTAATTGAAAAACACAGCAGCAGCAGCAGCAGCAGCATAGCAAATTATTTATGAGAAGGATTTAATTATTCATTTTGAGCATTACCAACGGCCATCCAGCTCGTGTGCGGCTCTGGTAGAGAATGGGCGTGGGGTGTGGAGATGAAGCGGAAGCCATGGAACAGCAGTTAAGAACAGTTTCTTGTGTGTTCAAATGGCACCTTTTACCCGTACACCGCACAACGGTGTGAGAAGTTCCAGTTCAACAGCGTGCAGCAAGGTGCTGTGCGCATGTAAAAGGTTAAATTTTATTAACCATAAAATATATAACCCGCAGAGAAGCTTTTCATATGGGCGAAACGAGCGTGCGCTAAGGTGTGTGTACGTGTGTGTGATAGTTCACAGGATTCAAAAGCCAGACCTTCACCCCGCTCCGGCTCTGAATTCTTTCACTTTCGTGAAGCAGATGGTTTAATTTAATTTTCCGTACGAATGTATGTGGCATGTTTTGCAGATGTAAAGCATAAGCGATGGCGCTACGGCTCTACTCCTGCCGTAATAATTTTGACGGGTCGTTGTGGAAACAGTGCTTTTTGGCAGTACAGGACCCACACCCACACACACGTGTGCGTGCGTGATAGAATGCATCTGACAGTGGGAACTGCGGCAACTTTTGCGGCACCGCAGTACACACTGCACTGCACAGCCTGCAGCTTGCACTTCCGTCGCTGCCGAAATGAGTGACGAATGATAGCCGGAATTAGGTTTCTACATCCGGCTGTATCGATATCCGTGGGCTCTTGAAACACTCGAGTGGCGTGGAGCTCGAGTGGAGTGTTATAAATAATTGATTTAATTTATAAAATAATATACATTTATCAACCGCACCGCCAAACACCGGTCGGTCGGTGTAGCCAGCGGGGGATGGTGGATTGGTGAGCGGTTGGTGGTGTTGTGATTTTTATGTTTTGTTTTATTATTGTTACCGGTAGGAGTTTTTTTTATGGACGTGACATGTAGACAAGGGGACGTATGGCGACCCGCCGTGTGCAATTAATTTCTACTGATTGCTGTTTTCGAACTGAATGTTGCTTGCTCCAAGGGGGTGTTGTTTTATTTTGTATTTCGTCGGGGCTGTTTTTTATTGTTATGTCTGTGTGTGTGTGCGCTGATGATGGTCATCACTTTATCATAAAAGTAGTTAATTTGTGTTGGATGGGGGGTAAAGACTACAGAAATAAAGCACAACAGAGCAGGATGGAACAGTGTGATGCTTTTAATTTAAATTCTATAAAATAGAGTATCGGGCCCTTCACGATTCTAGTCAGTTTTTTGTATGGAGTTTGAAAGTTGTAGGCTGAAATCATGTAACCATTCCATACAAAATCACACACAAAACTAGCCTGCAATTTTCAGTCTAGATTAATCTTGCCTCAAAGCTAGAATTAGATTCGAGTACATGCTCGAAAAGTGGCAAAACAAGGTGTTGTTTACATTTATCCCAAGGAGTTCTAAAGAGATCTGGTGATGGAATCCAGAATCGAAGTGTATGTAGTCCAGGTGGTCTCATAGCATGATTTTTATAACCAAATTTGAATATCACTTTTTGACAGGATGGGTGAAAACTTTTGTTCAAACAAGCTTTCTGGAGGCTTGAAGAATATACAAAACACTCTTAAAATCTGAATTCAGAAACAGAAGTGATAAAAATCAGCCTTCTAAATTCATACACCTTGGGATAAGCCTACCTGTATATTATACCCACTTAGATAGCTGCTCGAAAACTGCTCTACAATGCAAACAGCTGACAGGCTGAAATTTCAGCCTACGAACTTAAAACGGAAAGGGCCCCTATGTCAGCATTATAGTTTACAGCGTATAATAGTTTACTCGATTCGCAATTAAAACCATTATGCAAAATTGATAAAGGGATTGACCATCGTGCTTAGTTGACAGCTGAGGTTCAATGTGTAATTTTGTGATTAAATATAAACTTTATAGATTAATAGGATTGATTATATGTTTATGGAGTAACATTGTTTGCCACGATGTTATAAGCATTAACTATAGAAGAAATGACTGTTTTGTCATACAAATTAGACAACATAAATGCTGGTGTCTTATGTTTAAATATCAAAATTTATCAAGTTAGCGCTATTGTCTATCATCAGCTGAAAGTAAATGTAAATTTCGATTTCCCAATTTTTCCCCAAAGCACTTCTATGTATAGAAATTATTGAATTCTTCGCCTGTCAAATTAATAAATATGATAGTTGATGGAATCAACTAAACTACAATCTTGTAGTGTGTGTAAAAAAAGTTTAATGGTGCATCAAGTTAAAAATGGTTACACTTTACTGTAATACGACACTAAGGAAATTAGTAGGTCAATTAATAAAATTCTCAGAGTTATCCAACAGCGTAATCATCTGAAATATCTCCTAAAATGCCTGATCATCTCTTACACAATAAACACATCCATTTTAAGCAATAAAAGTAAAGGCTTTCCTGATGCTTGGTGTGATATTGTCCGGAAGACTGTTAAAATAAAGTGCATTCCTCGATGGTACCGTTTTGTGCTGCTCGTTATTAAAGGATATTTGGGATCAATTTTCGTGTATCGCATACCCTTGCTGCGGGTTTGCTTCCTCACTACTTTCGGCTGCGAGATTAAACCTCTTTTCAAACGCTGGTCGATGGTGGTGGTGATTGTCAGACATTTTTTGCTCTTATTTTGTTTCTTTCTTTTTCCTCCCCTCAAACCAGTAAAGTGGCAATTATTGATTTTAATTTAATTTGTTAATACCTTTCACGATCGAAGGGGCAAACCAGTCAGCAAAAAGGGTTGTTTTTTGCCAGAATCTTTTAATCAGAAATTTTTTAAAGCATGTTTTCCCTTTTTTAATACTTCTCAGGTTTTTTTGTCACATTCTGTTGTAGTTTGTCATGCGTAATTTATATCTTTTAATGAAAAAAGTGAAAGCAATTTTTCGACACTACATCACGTTTATACTCCAATAAATTACTGCTATTTTGTTGAACTCTGTGTGATTTTACGAGATTTAACATTAATGGCTTGATTCTGATTATAAAAGATAGGTCATAACGTCACAAACGATTACATTATGACATATTCATATAACTGTTCAGACAGCGTGTCAAAAGTACCATAATTGCTAAAAAATCGTATAATCCTTCCAAATTTAAATCTATGTACTAAACTTTACAACAAATATCATACTCCAGATAACATCGCAATGTTTAAAATACAAGCATTAATTATTACCGTAATAATAAGCATCTACATTCAGCCTTCCAATTACCAACTTCTCAAACCCCATTCCCAGGCAGTGCAATTTCATTCGCAGGAAGCTGACAACAGAGGTATTCACTTTCCCAGCAGAAGCTGATGGGAATGAAATCGCAAACCTCGCATACGTGCATCGATTGCATAAACTCATACCCTCCCCCTGCCCAAATATTCCAGGGCCACGGGGGTGCTTCATCTATTATTTACCTTCGATTTTATTATCAAGCGGCTCGCAGGCGCCGAGGAAGAAGGGCCGAAGAAATCGAAACCATTTCTATTATAATTACTATCGATCCGATGGTACGAATGTGTGAAAATACCTCGTGTATGGAACGCCTCGATTTCACCTTTGCAACGGTCCGAAGGTAAAGAATTCCCACTATCACCGACCCACCTCATTCCATATCGGATGCCAACATCCATTCTAAGCTGTAACAGATCAGGTCGGGTCGGTTCCGGGCTGCCCGTAGTTGGTAGAGAGCACAGAAATGTAATTCTTGCCTTCCCGAAAAAAAGTGACTTATTTCTGTAATAGATACATAAAACTAAGACCATTCTATTACGGACGGGGATTTTATTTCTGTTGGTGCTTCGGGTGGGTTGCATTATTTTATAGCAGCCCCATGGGCCGGGTTGCATTGAGAGCTGCAGGTTGCTCGCAAATGCAATCTATGCAATGCCAGTGCCAACCCAATTGTTCGAACCCCGTAAGTCGGTGTACCATAGGTGAGAAAATTGATTCATGACTCGTTTTCGTCACTGTTAGTGGGTCGCTGAAAACCGACCGAGAACATTGCCGGTAATTGGATTCGAGCATTTTATTGCACGAAACACCACGAACCACTGTGGCAAAGGCAAGGCGTTCGTTTACTGTTTGGTGTTTTCAATGAAAGGAATTTTTGGTGTTGGCTATCCGGGGCACAACAGCGGGCGGTAAGAATGTATTTTGGCAGCGCTCGGGAATGAGCAGGTTTAATGGTGATAGGATGACGACGGTGCCAACCCGGGTTGTGTTGTGTTGAAATGAGGAGTTAATGTTGCCCTTGGTGAATGGATGTTTAATAAAATCTTTATGACTTCATTGTAGCAGTAAGATATTGTAGTTCTGTTGAGGATTCGTTGTTTTTTAAATGATTTTGGAGCATGTCGAGCACATTTTCAGATAAATATTACTTGTTAATAAACAATACAACTTCATTTAATACAATCTGAGTACATGTTTCAATGCCAAATGAACCTCCAATAACGACTTGCTATCATTTTACCCGTTCACCAGCGATTGCAATCGAACAGATCCTGTCGCTGTGCTGCCAGGAAGGCGAAGAGTGGGGCCTGCAGAGCCGCACCTGCTCGAGCTTCAACAAGTCACTGGAGCTGGTACCGGCTGGGCTGCACGGGCTGTGCCTGTCGACCATCGAAATCTGCTGCTCGAAGCAGCACAAAATCTACCAATGCACAGCTGGCCAGATAGCGGCCCGCCAGGGTCTCAGCTGCTCGCTCAAGGGTGACCATTCCGGGTCGGAGTTTTACACGGTAGGCACGGTTTGGACTGGGCAGACCCGGGCCCCCCACAAACAAAAAAAAAAGGATACATAATCAAATTTCTAACCTCGGCAGGATTGCTGCGAAGCGTGCAAAATTGGGCTGGTGGTTGGCTCGAGCGCTAACAAGTGCTCGGTGGAACCGTTCGCCTTCGGAAGCCCCTGGGACGAGATCTATGACGCTTGCTGCAACGACATCAAGAAAGAAGGTGAAATCATACTCCTCAGTGGCAACGATGAGCGTGAGTGTTTGTTTGCACGTGTGTTTTTTTGCCACACCTTTGCTTCTCTGTTGTTGCGGTTGCGGCACCTGTTTCGATGTTGCCCGTTTTAAATTCCCCTTCTTTACATGCTCCCTATTTTGCGGGGAAACAGTATTTTTGCACCGAAAAGCTAGATAGTCTACATTGGAGCGGACTGCGTCTGTTTCGTTCTTGTATTTTTTTTCTTTTTTTTCTCTTTTTGTTCGTTGGGGATTTGATTTCTTCCTGCACCAGAGAGCTTATGTGAGCAGTTTCCGTCGATCTGCTCGCAGGTGTGCGAGAACGTCGAGGGTGGTTCGTATGTGTGCAAGTGCCATCCCGGGTACGAGCTGCTGGACGACAGGAAAACCTGTGCCCTGGTTTCGGACGAGGATAATGAAACGGTTGAGCGTAAAGGGTAAGTCGGACCAGGGATATCAATGGAATCATCCGAAAAATTCAGCTTGCAAGGTAATGTACTACTAGACTAGAATGTACTAGCAGGCATTTAATTAATGTAATTATGAAATGAATATGGTTTTAGGTGCATTAAGTGTAAATTGGTTAATATTTAATTTGGCATATTTCTACCATCTTAGAGAAGACATATGAGCTAAACAATTCAGTTACAAAGGAACTTCTCAACTTTGGAGTGTCAGAAAATTGTGCTATGAAATACAGAAATACAAACAGCACGCGCTAAAGTAATTTTAAAGATTTTTAAAAGAAAAGATTGGCATTTTATTGACATGCTTTTGATGAGAAATAGGGTAAACGTACCTATAGTGGTGCTAGTACCAATAGTGGTGGTATTGCACTAAAATGCGTCTCGTACGATAAATTAACAGTAGTTAAGTTATTTATGATAGTGTGAAATGTTCTCTAGCCTTTTACAAAGGATTTAAAAATGAAATGGGGCCATTCCGTTTCTTAGTGACCGAAAAATCCACCTTTTTTGTGAAAGGTATCAACATTTTTCCAAAATCCTTAGGATTTCATAACGATTCTCATATTTTTGTTAACGTTCTAAATGATCACATAACAACGCAATTATTATTTTTTTTAACATAATCATTATCAAATGATATTGTTTTATACAAATTCATTGGCTTTTGACCATATTTACGTATTTTTAAGTGTTTTTTACGATAGTGCGATTATAGGTACACCAAACAGGCATGTTCCTATAGTGGTCCTAGTTCTAAAATCAATAAAAACAGCTAATTTTAGATTTTTTTCGACAACATTTTTGACATGTCGTACTGTTTTCATTAAAATAAGCAACAACAATGAGTTTTCTGTAAGTAATTTATCAAACAAAGGCCAAAATTCGCTTATCTGGCTGAGTGAAAAATCGACTTCAAATCAAGCAAACTCTTCTGAGTATGTGTTGACGACAGGTGTTATTCAGTACTTCAGTCAATATTTTCATCAACCAAATTCATACATTTTTAACGATCAAATTACGAAAGATATCATTATTATGGCAGTAATCCATGCTATTCATACGAAAACAGCTTCAAAACTAAGTTATATTGATATTATACACTGTTTTGAGGCATCTTTGTTTACCACCACTATAGGAACACAATACGACGACTATAGGAACCATACCACCATTATAGGTACAACGAAGCAATCACAAAAATATGTATTTTTTCGTAAATTCGATGTGTTTCATGGTAAAAATGGTTGTGATTGCGAAGATAAAACATATTCCAACTGTTATGTGTTAAAATATTCAGAAATTGTCCTTCCTGACACTTTAAATCCATTAAAATACATCTGTACCACCACAAATTGCACCACTATTGGTACATTTACCCTAATGCAGTTTTAATCAAAACACCTCTGGACAAACACGAAGCATGTGTAAGAAACATCTAGCAAAAGTTTGCAAGTTTGGAATAACTATTTCAGAAAATTACTTATTATCAGTTTTTAGAACGAGTAGGGATGTAAGCGAATTTGGTACAACAGATATTAAACTAAAACTCCACTCATCTTAATATTCTTTTCCAATATTTTATGAAGATTTGCTTTCCTTGTTCCTTCTTCTAGTACATTCTAACAGTGAAACTTGTCTTTTTTGCAGTCATAACCCTTGAATCAATATTTATATATCCAGAACCCATTTTGGTTTTTTGAAATGAAATGAGTATTTCTGTCCAAGAATTTACTTTGTTCACAGTAATAGTCTCATTTTAAAACACAAATGGTGATTAATCAACCAATATGATATGATATGATTTTACCGTACAGTCTCTGCTAGTCTAGTCTAAACTAAGTTTGCTGAATAATTACAGTTAACTAGTTAAAATATATTAAACTACAAACTCTAAAGAAAAATTATCAAAATTTTAAATACCAAGTATGGTGCATTTGAGGTTATCTGAGGTATATTTTTTAACAATATTTCTTCTTTTTCCAAAGATTCCTTAAATGTTATTTAAAAGGTATGATATCCTTGTTGATTTCGTCTACTCGTGTGCCTTTATTTATTTTCCTATTATCCTACAGTCTATACAAATACTGCGCAAGTATAACCTGTCAAATTGTACAGATGAACTGTCGCTTATTGATATGGGTACACGTTGTTGATGCAACAAAAACATTTATCCTTCTTGAAACAATATATTATTTATATACAAACTCTAGCTCCTAGTTTACTTGTACCTGATAACTAGGCATCTTTAGAGCAAATGTGTTCATGCATGTTTGGATTAAAAAATCACCAACCAAATATTGGCATTATGAAAACATTCAAATTGTTATAGGTCCTTATCTGTAAGATAATTCCATAGTTTAGACATTTACATTATTGTTCTTCTTACAATAATGTACCACAATTGTTATTTGTTAGTTAGCGCTTTTACCGTAGACTAATCCTGCAGAAGCCTCCAATGAGCATGGTTAGTTGATTGAGCATAGTAGTAAGATATTCAGTTCGGCGTATTCAGGACTAGCTTCAGTAGGTTCTTAATGGGTATTAAGTAAAGCCATATATTTTAACAGATCCTATAACGCTGGACGATAACTTTTTTCATTCGTATTATATGATCTATTTGATAGTCATATTTAAACTATAAGCTTAAGAAAAAAGTTTTTTATCCTCTGACAAGAATTCTGACAATTTGAAAATGATTCCTAAATCACAAAAGCAAAACATTTATGTAATTTATTAGGAATTAAAAAAAGTGGTTTACAGGAAAAAGTTTTCTTGGACTGGCCAAGATTCTTAATATGCGTGTTTAGGGATATTTAGAATTTGATGTTTCCATGATTGAAACTAGTGGATACGTAGTTATCCGTTGACATGAACATGTGCGTTAATGAGTAAATCATAAAAATGTTTTCATTAGTTCGATTATCAATCTGTCGTATAATAATACCTTTATTGTTGAAACCCTCATTCGTGTTTCAAAACCTTAATAGAAATCGCTAATTACAATTAGTATAACAGCGCGTAATTACATTATCACTCCATCACTCGGCTCACCTATGCACCACTCGCAATTACTCTTTTTGCACGTTCGACTTTCCGACTTTCAGCTGTGATGCCGGCTTCAAGCACAATAAGCGCACGGACAAATGTGAGGATGTGAACGAGTGCGAAACGGGCGAGGCCACCTGTAACCCGGACAGTCAGGTTTGTCGAAACACACGCGGCAGCTTCCTGTGCGTTGATGTCGTCCTTCCGGACATTGCTTGCGACCCGGGCTACACACCGAAGAATGGCAAATGTGAAGGTAAGTTCTACACTTCCAGACACGGCCCGGAAACGGAAAAGAAGTGCTTAACGCTTCTCGTTAGCCGTAGAAGTGAAACAAAACAGAGAGCCCGGGAATATGTGAGCAGCTTCTCCTTCAAATGTCTGAATTAGTTTCCCGTGCGGCTGTGTCACACATAATGTGTCACACCAAAAGTGTATCTCATCGTGCACCATCCTGCTTGCGCTTGTGCCATCCCTCCCAGTACACTGAGGTTTGTTTGTTCTCTCGCTTTCTGGGTGTTACTTTCTAATTCCGGCGCTAGATGTGAACGAATGCCTGGAGCAGTTGGACGCTTGCGACCGGGAGCGGCAACACTGTCTCAACGGACGTGGCAACTATTCCTGCCTGCCGAAGGCGGTCACCATGTGCCAACCGGGCTTTGCTTACAACGTGAGCTTGGGCGTATGCGAAGGTTTGCCTGCTTTCTTCATCATCATCTCTTTGCTTTTCGCTTGCTGCCTGGTGCCGGGCTTGATGCTGTGGTGTAGGAGATCACTTCACCGTGCATGCTTAGCTTGTTTCACGTTTTACTTATCTCATATCCGTCTTAGTGCTAGTATCATATTGTACAGTGATAGACACATTTGTAGCATAGGTGATGGGTTTTAGCTGGGAAATAAAATGTTCAGCTCTTCGCGTGTAAAGCGAGTTACATAAACAGTCGCAATTTAAGACGTGTTTCGCATTTCAATAAAATAAATAATTTCGATAAAGATTGAGATTGTTATCTTGCAACAAAGTTTATACTGAAATTAACTAAACATTATATTTTGAGTATACTAGTACTGCATTAACTCCGTACCTGATCGAAAATATTTATTCATCGCAAGCATACCTCCAATAATCACACATCATATTTAATAATTTTAATCATTACAACAACTAACCATCATCCGCCCATCACTGTACGCTCATATTCATAAAGTTTGCTAACCTGATAATGGTCGCCAGATAAAAAGATGTAGATGATCCGAACAAAAAATCCTCCCGAGATACATTCAATTAACTTTTTTTTTGCTACGGTACACTTCGACACTACACTTTTAATGCAACATGTTTCCTACTTTGTCTCAATCAATCGGCCTGGATCCCCCGAACCCTCATGCAGACGTCAACGAGTGTGAGGAGGACGGAGCCTGCGACGAAGGATACCGTTGCGTCAACATCGAGGGCTCGTACGAGTGTATCGCGGTGGTGAAGAATTATCCAACGTACGTGCCCTTGTTAGTTCGTAAGCTCGTCGCGAAAAGTTTCACTGTGAAACTGTTTGGCGAAGGAAAATGTACTAACGTTTACTGTTCCGGCTTTTTTCCCTTTTGCTTATACGCTTCGGATTGGAACCATTCGCCCCCAACAAACCAACCCAACAGCCCGGCCAGAAAGAAGGTTGAAACGTGTACGCCCGGTTTCCGGCGTCATAATGATCAGTGCGTGGGTAAGTCTTCTCTATGATATGAACTGTCTTCTTTACTTCAGAGCCTTAGGTTACTTTGCTGTGGGAGAAATCCTATCTTACGTTCCATATACCTGTATCTGGATTGGATCGTACTTGAACTCATTCCGAGAGATGAGATCCAATGTGTAATTGGTGTTATCCTTTCATGTTGTTCATGTGAAGTTGCTATTACCAAATTCTCTGAAGTCGCTCGCACATCGATTTCAGATCATCTTACTAACTTGCCCCAGTTATTGATCGACAGTTTCTTTCCGTTTTCCATTTTCCATTTCATCTTCTTGCAGATATTGATGAGTGTGCGGCCGATAGGAACGCGTGCGACAGTAATCAAGTCTGCACGAACGAAATCGGTGGATTCAGGTGTGATTGTAAAATTGGATTTAACCTGGATACCGTTACGAATGCGTGCGTCGGTAAGAAAATGTGTTGAAAGTGTGGGCCTTGCTTTTATCTTGCCCTTGGGGGTTCTGCTTTAGCAGGGAGTGGATACAATTATTGGAGGATTTGCATTGATTTTACAACTGCTTGCAAAGAAAGAGATATAAGAGATAGAGCCTTAAAAGAGCTTACATTCTTTAAGTTGTTGTAATGAGTCTCAAAGGTTCTCAAACTAGCGTTTGTACTAAAATGTTAGAAATTTAATTCAGAAAATCTACACAATTCGACAAAACTGGGTGAATCGAATCGTTACGCTTGCTGCTTTAAACCGAGCAGTGGGAATGGAGATTGAACACTGGAGTAATCACTTGACCCAATTGACCTAATTAACGCCATTTATCACCACAGACATCAACGAGTGTCAGGTGAACGCCCACGAGTGTCTGGAGACGCAGCGCTGCGACAATACGATCGGATCCTACACCTGCATCCGGCTGCAAAGCTGCGGCACTGGCTACACGCTTAACGCGGAAACGGGCCACTGTGATGGTGAGTGCAGCAGGAGGGCAGCCAATGCATCCCACTTCCCGGAACCGCAAACTAACTTTCGCGCACACCACCGTGTGCATCTTCCCCTCCAAACCAAACAGATGACGATGAGTGCGCGCTGGGACGTCACAACTGTCGGCCGCCGTTCGAATGCTTCAACACCAAGGGCTCGTTCCGTTGCCGTCAGCTGTCGAGATATCACACGCTGACCAGTACGTCCACATCGACCACGACCAGCACTACCACCGTGCGGCCCTCGTACAATCCTGCTGGGTACGGGCACTATCCGGCTTCGCGATACTCTTCGTACCAGCCGCAGCTGCCACCGTGCGGCATCGGGTTCGAGCGGAACAGTGCGGGAGCGTGTGTCGGTAAGTGGCATCACAGTAGATCGTTTCAACGGTTGATTCCGAAATTCTGGACACAATTTAAATTCATACTCTTTGTCAATCTCGCTGGAAATGCTGCCGATGTCATTGTGGGGTGAATATAACACAGCAATAAATCCTTAGCCGTTGTCTACTTTTCACGCCCTTGGCATGCAGCGCTGTACATGAGCTAGCCTTATTTATGGTCACAATTACTAACTTACTTTTTACCCTTTTGCACTCATCGCTTGATTGCTTAACCAACGCTAACCCAGATATTGACGAATGTGCCCGTGGAGCTAGCTGTCATCGCCATCAGCAGTGCATTAATACGAATGGATCGTACCGCTGCCGGGACCTGTTGACCTGTCCCGTGGGATATCGCGTGAACGATGACATTACGGAGTGTCTAGGTGAGCCGGGGAGCTAAAGGGATTTCACTTTTCACGATTAATTGAATTGTAAATGTCATCCAATGGTTACTACCTCTTCTCCTCCAAAGACATCGACGAGTGTGCTACCGGCGAGGCACTGTGCGGGCCGGATCAGACGTGCAAAAACAAGAAGGGAGGCTATGTGTGCGTCTGTCCGCCGGGGCATATGATTGGGCGGAATAAGCGGTGCGAGGATATAGATGAGTGTGCGATGCACGGCTCGAAGGTGTGCCAGCAGAACTCGAACTGCGTCAATACGATCGGCTCGTACCGGTGCGACTGCAAGGAGGGCTTCAAGAATGGACCGAACGAGATGATCTGTACGGATGTGGACGAGTGTAAGGAGATCCCGGGACTGTGCCATCAGCGCTGCCTGAACTATTGGGGATCGTACCGGTGCGGGTGCCATCCGGGCTACAGGATAAGCTACAACAATCGCACCTGCGACGATGTGGACGAGTGTGAGGAGTACAAGTCGGCTAATTTGTGTGTGGGAATTTGTGAGAACACGCCCGGCTCGTACAGTTGCCGGTGCCCGCATGGTTATAAGCTGGGAGCGGATGGAAGGAGCTGTATAGGTGAGTAAATAATAGGAAATCTAAAAACAAATCTCTATCAGATTTTGATTCCAACAGAGGAAGCTGAATGGAAGCGTAACAATCAGCTCGTTACCGTCGTTTAACTTCAAAAACAAATTCCTTTCAATAACGAATAGGCTACAAAGAATATTGGAATTTCGACTTTCCGTGCTCGATTTGGGATTTTATGCTAACTTCAATGACTTCAGTTTTGTGAATTTCCCATTTACTTAATTAAGATATTATCGGTCGGTGCTTTTCAAATATCCTCACATCCTTTTCTCGTTCCATTTTCACCGATGATACACCAATTCTAACATTTCACTCCATCGCATAGATATCGACGAGTGCGAAACAGGAGATGTATGCAGGGGACGCCAGGATATATGCACCAACATCGGTGGAAGCTACCGCTGCACAACCATCGACTGTCCCTACGGCTACAAACACGATCCAGATCGTCGAAAGTAAGTTAAATATTTTTTTTGTCGGTTTGATAGCAACCATCTATTGCAGCTCTGTTACTATGGCTGGTATTATTGAATCCGTTCGTAGCGGCGACGTACGTCCCGACACTCATTTTCCTAACGTACTAGATGGTTGCTACAGTTATTCACCGCGGCGTTGTAGGCCCGGGCTCAAGAAATGTGTTGCCATCCCTAGAATTTCATGTTAGCGCCGTACGTTCCCGCTACGAACGGATTCAATAATACCAGCCTATGTGTTACTAACGTTGTTTTTGCATTGCAGCCGTTGCGAGCGGAGCAATAAATACTGTAATACCGGTGACATGGAATGCTTGCGCCGACCCCACTCGTACTCGTACAATTTCCTAACGATCGTGTCCAACATTTTAATACCACCGGAGGGTCGCGGACTATTCACACTGACCGGTCCATCCCACTTCCAGATGATCGACTTCGATCTGAAGCTGGTTTCGGTCGATGCGGCACCGCATGTGAAGCCGGTCGATATTCACTACTTTGGGTAAGTGGGACCGGGAAGGGGTTTTTAAATATTGCAACAGACGTGGGTAGCATTCCGAATTTTCGCTTCAAATTGTACTTTAAATCTAACAAAAAAGTCTTTTTTATTACTTTCCGCTCAAATGTTTACTCTTTTGTTTTGTTTCAGGTTGGAAAAAAGAACGAACGACGCACAGCTAAATCTGAAGAAAAGTATCGAAGGTCCGCAAGACATCGAGCTGGAGTTGAGCATGAGTGTGTTCCACAACGGTGAGCTGTACGGTACGAATGTGGCGAAGCTGTTCCTGATGATATCGGCGTATGAATATTAAAGCTCGCGTGCGTTTGTGTTTACCATCGGTGAAGCTTCAATTCACCCGCTCCCTCCCCGGCAGTGGTTAAATATTACATTCTTACTTTAGCATTCTTTCGCTCAGTGCGATTGGGGTTGGCTAGTGTGACGGTAGTAGACCCATTCGGGGCGTAAGCTTGGCCAGTGTTTCCGTGTGAAATTGAAGACCGTATACGAATTGAATAAATATACAACCTTATAAACACACCAGATAACGTTCACGCTGCAGACTTTAAAATGTATTCCGTTAATGTAAATGAAAGTATAGATTATTGATCAAAAGGTGCTAAAATCAGTGAAAGAATAAAGTTCTCTCAGCATGCTCTTCTGGGTAAGTCATGACTTAAATATCATTCAACTGAATTTGAACCGTTACATGCACAAGAGGACATTTCGGAAAAATATGTTTTGGAATTGATTAATAGTTTTGGAATGAAGTTTAAGCAACACACAAGAATATTCTTTTAAAATAATAAAACTGAATGATATGAATCATATGAGAAGACAATATTTATCACTTAGCAGCAAGTTAAGCAAGTCTCAATACAGGGTTTTTCGGAGGTTCTCACAATTGTGGGATACTTTAATGACTCTTTCTGTCAGGAAATG
This sequence comes from Anopheles fontenillei, assembly GCA_008817895.1. Classification (NCBI taxonomy): domain Eukaryota; kingdom Metazoa; phylum Arthropoda; class Insecta; order Diptera; family Culicidae; genus Anopheles; species Anopheles fontenillei. The sequence continues at coordinate 34,880 of VTWG01001072.1, read as the reverse complement.
AAGTTTATGTGATAGGAATTGGAAAAGCACACTTTTTGGACAAATCTAATAAGATTTTCCAATCAAACTGGCCAAAAAGGAGTCCATAGCGTCCAATTCCCATTATACATAGTCCATTTCCTTTGTTCCATTTAAAATAACTAAAATGAGTTAAACTGAGTCCGGCACAGCAATTTAGTGTAATCAACATATCATCATTTATTTGTTCTTCTTTACAAAATTTGAATTGGATATTTTTAGCAAAATAATGCTTTTTCGTGTTATCCAGTTTAAAAAAACTTAATTGAATAGAAAATACTGTACTTTTATTTGTATATAATATTTTTGTGTAAAAAATAATGAATACTATTATTGCAAACATGAAAAAGCAGGGTCAAAAACTCATTTTGAAGTGAGTGCCGAACGGATCTCGACGAACAGAGCTGGTGTTGTGGCCGATTAGTTGATACACTCTTTGTGTAATCTTGCCTTTCGGATTACTAACTTGTGTAAAAACTTACAAAAACAATATGACAAAAAAAAACCTTCCATCTAATGCACATTTTTAGCTACATTCACCCCTTTCACTAAATCCCATTCGTTTCATTAGATACCGTCATGCCTCTAATCCGACGTCATTCATTTTTATTAAAATGTTAATCATGGATCTACGCACACGCCTATCCATACGCTGCTACAGCTTTGACAGGGTGAATTAAAGTAAGGCTCACGAAAACAAAAAAAAAGGCCTTGCCGGATGGTAGGTTTACGATTGCGGAAAGATTTAACCGCCCGGGATGTTGCTTGTTAAAGCATAACTCAACCATGATGACATTATTAAAAGAGTGCGAGAAGGGCCACTTTGGTTACTAATTCCAACGAACGCGCTACTTCCCCATGCACTATTTGTATTGCTGGGAGAAGAAAAGAAAAAAAAATCCCGAACTCTTTGCACCCTCGTCGCGTAGCGAATACTCTCTTGTGCGTCATTATACGCGCGGTGCGAATGATGACATCTTCAAGTCTTTCAAACTCGCTTTTGACACACTCGTCGAGTGGTTGGTTTTCCCCCAGCAGGGAAAAAGCACTCCTTTCTGGCACTGGTGTGTAAGACAAGCATCCCTCAGCATCTCCAAAGCATCATCCGGCGTGGAGCAGGAAGTCAGTAGCATCTCCCATACTGTAACGAACGGTTTTTGCCCGTGCCAAATGGGAGAGCAAGGGTCGGGCGACAAAACACACCCCGTTTGGAACGTAATTAAATTTAGAGCAGAAAGGGAGGAAAATCATAAATAAGCTTGCTGTAAGTGTGACACAGCCCACACGGTACAAAGTATTCTGGCCAATCCTTCCCAACCGCAAACCAACCGCTTTTCACTCACCCATCTCACCCGCGCGGTCACACACTCTTCGTTTCGTTCGGTCTCATGGGGAGAGAAGCTTTTTCCCCTGTGAATCAGCACCGGGGTGCTCGGTTTTTCTTTCCCCCCCCCAACGGGCTCCGTGTCCGTCATCGCTAAGGAGAGGGATGGCAAAATGTGACATTCGGAAAATTTATATTTTATTTGATAAACTTACGAAGATAAAATAATCTCCTCTTTCATTTCCTAAATTGTTTCCGTCCGCCGGGATGGAAATACGCGGGCTGCCGCTGCTTCATCGTTCGATCGTTGACATCAGTCGAGGGATTTCTCGCTCGCTCGGATGGCAATGCGTTACGGTACGGTACGTTACGGTCCTGTCCTGGCCCTGTGTAGATGTTGATGGCACATCTAGCAGCTGCCAGGGGTTTTGTGCAACAGCAGCAGCTCTGTCAGCGATGCGGTCCGTGTGTTTGTGGCCTGCCGGATGTCCAACGAAGAATCACGGCCAGTGCCATCTACTGCAGCGTACAATGCATTCCGTGGAGTGATGGTCATTTTGGAATATGATTGCTGAGCGAGCTGGTACTGATGTTTGGCGGTTTTCGTCGCGCAGGTAACCGCACTGGGACACAATCATTTGTGTCCTGTTTTTCTTTTCACGAGAAATTGTTCATCGTTGTGAAAATGGGGTTTGCATTTTTTTTTACTTTTTGATTGAATTTAGTCCAACATACGAAAACTGTCTAATGTTTATGAAATTTAAAGGGCATTTTCCATTTCTTTTCTTATTTTCACAAATGTATTTCAATTTAATTAAAACGAAACTATTTATCTTTATTTTTTATATTGTAATCTCATGTTTTTTGTTTGTTTTTTTTTTATTATTTTTCTATTTGTATCTTTAATTTTTATTTTATTTTATTATATTTTGTAATTCAAATCTTCTACCATTAGTTATTGTTTGTACATTTTTGTCAAATGCTGAATTTAAAACATTGAAAGCAGTTAAATTGATACATTTTTTAGATTTTAGCTACGATTTTTCAGTTATTTTCTTACGCAAGAATATGTTTTCAAATGGTTTAACTACTTTAACGTTCTAATTGGTTCTAACCTCATTTCGTTCTAGAGCTTCATTTAATAATCTTTCTTCCAAATTTTCTTTACTTTCTTATCTATCTTATTTTTTTAAATATATCATTTGTTTGTTGTTTGTTTGTTTCTTTGTTGCCATTATTATTAATTATATTACTATAAAAGAGTTGTAATAATTGCTTAAGCTATATAATAATGTCTTTTTGGTTGATTTCTGAATTAATAAGTAAAATAAATAAAATGAATAATCTTTACAAAAAAAAACACATAAAAAATGAATCAAATATGTTTTCATGAAATAAATGAATGGTTAAATTTTAAAGTATAGAATTGTTGCTATAATTGTTAGTTTTTAGTACAAACATATCATGTTTAATTTATCTAAAAGACAAATAAAATAAATCTAAAAGAAAAATAATCCAAACATAAGACAAAATATCAATTATAGCTAGTAAAATGATGTACATATCTGCAAAAGTATTACAAAATCTGGAATATAGCACTGAAGCAAACATAAATATGAAAAGCTGTTGCTAAATGGAAACCATCCATTTCCTGATGGTTTGATGGAAACCAAAATGCGTTTGATATAAATTGCACCCATTGCATAGCCAGCATCATGATCATCATCATCATCTTCGTCAACAACATCTTCATCTTACATTTTGACCGCTCTGCTGGATGTAATTAGTTTATCGCTTTAACTTCCGCGTCCACTGGGCCAACTGGACCATCAGCACCGGTAACAGCCGGTAACAGGAATCGTCCCACCCTTCATTCGATGAATCGTCCCAGCGGAGATGAAGACATTTTTACATCTTTGCAAATGCAATGCATTTCAGTGGGGAATGTAGAGTTTTTTCTCACCTTCTGCGAGCATCAGCATTGAAAGTGGCAAGTTTTATAAGGCACATGAATGCCCTCGAGACAAGTACTGTGTAGCAATGTAGTGTCGATGCACCGCGTTCGCACAAAAAAACGGGGCGTTTTTGCCTTCTTGCGCTACAGTTAATTTCCTATCACTTTGCACTGGGCTGCTGGGGCTGCTCGGTGTGTTGATGGAGGAAATTAATTTTTCAATAATAATTGCAATCCTGAGGCTAGGCTGGGGAACCCATGGGGCAACCGTGGACCGTGCAAGTGGTTCCGCCTCTGCACGGATGCTGTGATTCTGATGAGTTATCTAATATTTAAGTGAGCAATAAAGTTTGCTATCCCTTCATCTACTCGCTGGCCTCCGGGAAGGCATAATGCTGTTTGGATTAATGAATTGCAGCATGACAACCTAATTGACTCATTACCAAGCTGAACAGGTAATGCGAGCCGGTCAGTTATCTTTCTCCAGCATCCCGAGGCGAATTGAAACTTAAATTACTGCAGCAGCAGTAGCAGTGCAGGGCTACAGTAGGAAGATAAACACAAGAACACGAGTAGTTTTCTTTTACGAATGTTGAAACTCAAGAACGAAGGAAAACGAATGTACAGCAGACGAATTGCAATGGAAAAAGTTCGTGGCAATCATCATTTCCTTGCATTAAATTGCTTTTCTGTGTTTTGAAAAGAGCGGAAGTGCTCTGTGGCAATGTGAGTGGAAAGGATTGCTGAAATTATTTTTGACTGTTAATGGATTTGTTATTATACCGCCGTGGTTTAAAATTCGCAGTGCTTCATTTTTTGTTCAGAATGTTGGTGTGCAATTTATTAATCATTATTATAGGCCTTTTATTATCCCAACCGTTAATGTGGAGCAAGCCTGAAGATAATCTTTCCGCTTCGCAAGCCATACTCGAATATATATCGGTGGCAGCTGCAGGGCATGGTATGGCAGCCAAGCATAATTGTTTCGGTGCATTTATTTCGGTGCCTTTTTGCTTCACGAATGGTTTAAGAAACGCAGATATCACAAATGTATTAAATAGAGCGCAACTGTAACCATCAAAAATGGTGTTTGCAATAACAGTTGCGCTGTGAACGGTGTCAAATGTGGAATGGATTTAATGCCTCTTGCTTTTCAGTGAGCAAATGCATCGAACTGTTGTAAAAAATATGTTTACAGGGGTTTCAAATTCACTTTCCCATGTGCACCACCGCTCTGGGGATATTTTTCAGCAGTTCTTATACATGTTGTTTGCAACACAAGGTGGTTCATTTTCAGTTCTGCTCAAGGTGACTAGATAGAGTCCAATCGGCTGTAATAACTTTGATTGTAGTCGCCATGAAAGATTTCTATGGAGATCTACAGGATGGAAGAAAATATTTCTGAGGACTTTGTGTAAAATTGTCCGACTGTAAAAAGGGGATTGGTAAATATACATTGGACGGACCCCCTTCTTCTTCTATTTGGCGTAACGTCCTACGCGAACATGCCGGCCTATACAGACTTTCGAGACTTAATTCATTACCATGCAGCCGGATAGTCAATCCTCGCTACGGGGGGACGGTCCATTCTAGGCTTGAACCCATGAACCCATGACGGGCTTGTTATTGAGTCGTTCGAGTTGACGACTGCACAATGGGACCGCCCGTTCAGACTGACCTACCGTTCGTAATTTAAGGATCTTAGTTCTGGTATAGATACAAGCCATAGTCAGGTCACAATTTGGAATGACTTAGACAGTGCTTTTGCATGCATTTGTGTTATTAGATTGTACAAATAACACATGGAAAACTCCAAAAATCATAAAACTGGCGACAATCTTTTATTGATTTATGCGTGATTTTAACGTTTGATTTTAACTTCATATAGAAGAGTTGCTGCTAGTTTTTCGTGTTATTGCGGTTATGTTTAATTAAACCTTAAATAAAAATTAAAAATTTGAGTGTGAAATTAGCACACAAAAAAGCTTCATTTGATTATTCAAAAACTTGAGTATAGAGTAGAAATTACAGCTCATAATCCCACCTATAGTCTTTCGAAAGTCACCTTGGTTGAATAATTAAAGTTAGTTAAAGAAAAGTTATGAAAAAATAGCAAAAGAAGCAATTTATAACAAAACTTTCCTAAGAATTCATTACATGATTACGATAGCGGAAAAATCAGGAAGGAAACGGCACAAAAGGTAAAAGATGCACCTTAACCGTGCAAATCGGCTCCCGAATAATTTCCCGTTTTGTATCAAAGCCTACCCCAAACCCCAAACGGACGCTAATTTTTAATCGCTTCACAGAACGGAACAACAGCAAAATTCCGGTTACTGCTGCCCATTTGCCCGCGCCCAAGGAAAACGCACCGAAAACTAAGATTAATGAGCACTAATTGCCCTCGATAGGCGAGCGTTGTGGCCACCGGCAGTGCTTAGAAATAAATCATTCAATTAGCACGGTTTCCGGCCGTTCGGTGGTTTGCTCACGGATAAAATGGCTCGATCGCATCGGGCCGCGCGATCGAACACAAACCTGATTACTTCCTATTGTGTGTGCGGTGATGCCGGAAATTGAATTTTCGTTCTTTGTGTGTGTGTGTGTGTGTGTGTTTCTGTCTATGCACTGATGGTGGTAGTGGTAAAAAAAGGAACTAGAAAGCCCTTTCGGTTGGTGTGTTCAATCGTGTGAAGTTGCAATCGTCACTGTTTGTTTGCTACGAACTTTTCGTACCCGTAATTCACTCAAACCACAATCTTTAACCCATTCCGAAACGAGCTTATTTTGCAATTGAAAACAACAACGTTGAGGCTTTTTTTTTGTTTGGGCCACCCCGTAGGCCGTTTAACGACAAAAAAAAGCGCAACATCTGCTCCAGCATCTACTTGTGCTATATATGCTAGCTCGATTTGGGGCTTTTCCCCCTTGTCTGCTTCACATACAAAAAGCGAAGGAAGCGAAGTTATCCCAAGGTACTACGACCATGCATGCCTCCACAGAAGGACAGAACCAAACCCGTTAAGTGTTTGTGCGTGTTTGTGTACGTGGTTTGCTGGTGGGGCGTGCCAGAGGACATCAGAGCATCGTAATCGGATTGGGTAAAAGTGCTGAAATTTGTGACTTTTGACTGGTCATCAACTTTCCGGCAGGTTGCGGTGTACTACTGTTGCCGTTCTGGTTCTGGCAAGCCTTTTGGTGCTGGTAGTAGGAAAAACGATGGCGATAAAAGAAACGAAAGAAAGAGGACGCCAGTGGCATTTTGGTGAGGTACTTTGTAAGGCGTAAGGGAGCCGCGGGTGGCGTAAGAAAATCGAAAAGTGATGACAGTTGAACCGTCGTTGTCATGGGGAGCCTTTTTGGGATGGAAAAAGTTGCTGGAATAAACGGAGCTTGTGTTTGTAAAAACGGTTATTCGGCTGCGCGGTACCAAATACGTCTCGTAAGGTCTGTATAGGCCGGCAAACTTCCTAACAATAATTTTAGGATATGTTTTTCAGAAAAAGGACTAGTTTTAAGTAAGTAGTAATTTGATAGTTTTTACCTATTCCAACCATTCAAGTGTAGTTTAAATATCATGCAAATATATCTTTTTATCTGCTAATATTACAGTAACATTTCAATCCATTCCTTAGCTTCTTCATACGCATTACTAAGCGGCAAGCTTCCAGCAAAAATGCCCCGACACGCCACCCACTTACACACATCACCGCCGTTACCGACCGTGCCTGCCTGCTTGCTTGAGGCTGGTGGTTCGATTTGCGTGGTTTTCTTCAATGAATAAATTTAAATTTAGATTCACCATCCCTTTATCGGTTCACCGAATCAGAGGACGGGGTGACCGCGGGATGCTTTTATTTGCCGATGTGCCTTTCCCCCGTTGAACCCTCGGTGGCATTGTGATTGAAATTAGCTTCCAATTCCTGTCCGCCGCTTCAAATCGGTTCGAGCTCGGTGGGGTCTACCCGTTTCGCTTGTAGCATTTTTCAGCCTCACGCTCCGTCTGTTTAGCGTTTGTCTTATTCTTATCTCATGATGATGCAGAGAAAACGGTGCCCTCACCCCTGGCGGTCCCGATAATCTATGCCGCGCGTACGTGCGTTACGAAAAAGGGGTGTTGACGAAACGGCCGCACACATACCTGACACCAACACCACGACCACGGCAAGCCTTTTAGGGGACAGTCGTTACGGAAGGTAAAGCTTACGGAAAATGAATTGCAAATGAATTCATTGTGCGATGGTAACCCACACGTCCCACACGGTGGGAAAACGATTTGGTTAAATATCTGCTTGGGACAAAGGGAATGTCTCCATTCGATTAGGGGCTTTTGTCGGAAGACTTTGCCGTTGCCGTGATAATGCCATAGCTTGGTTTGGCGTGTGGATTTCTTTGATGTGCTAGAGTGTATGATAATTTTATTTAGAGCGTTCGATTAAAAGCTTTGTGCAAACGGAGTGTCAGACAATCAGTAGTGAGCTGTGGAACAGACTCGCCGGTTAGGGGTGATGTGTGACAATATCTGGGGAGTTAATACTATGCATCGATAACAAGGGTCATAAAATGTTTGTGAACTAGTATCTGACTGAACGTGGCAAATGAAATATACTTTAAATAGTGTTTGCTGAAGCTTTTGGAGGTAAATAGATGGTATCAGGTTGTATGTCAGTTGATTGAATTTTAAGAACATGGAAGTGCAGAGATTAGATAGCAATGGTGAATAAACATTTGATTTCAATTCCAACAAATAATTGGTTAGGAGATAAAAACGGTGTTTTACACTTTTTTTTGCGAAAAGTGTATGATAAAACTGTTGCTTTTAGTGTATGTTTTATTGTAAGAATTATGACCTGAATCAGGATCATTCATTTTACCAAATTATATTTGTTTGCACATTCAGAGTTTACTTATCAGGCGCTACAACCGCTTCGTACTCGTAACCTGCTAAAGGAGTGTCCAAAACCGCTCCAACTCATGTACTCCCACGCTATCTGATCATCTAAATTTAAGACTACTAAACACACTTCGTACTAGTGAACGGTATTGCAGTACTTTACCGACTGGGTCGTTCGGTTCTATGTAGTGATGGGTAAAATCCGGGTCCGGAGTCTCACGAAGTCGTCCAGAGTTGTCCGGAGTCGTCCAGAATCGGCAGATACACGTGCAAAAGTGAAAGACAAAAAGATGCAAGGGAATGAATACAAGGGACGACTCCGGACGACTCCGACTCCGGGCGGAATTATTGCTTCTCATTTTTCCGGAGTCGGAATCGTACTAACAATAGTCGGAGTCGGATCGGAGTGCGTTCCCACCACCAGTTTTCGCTAAGACTTTTTGGGGAGAAATTTGATAAATAAAACCCAATGCCTCAGAGTTGCATGAGGATTATTGTTTGAAGAGCGCAAAATGGTCAGTTGATATTCTTCCTCAAGCTTTGCTACATGATAAAGATCTTGTTTATGATAATTTTCTAATACGAAATCTGTTTAGACAATGTTCAACTATTTCTTCTGCGTATGGATCGTTTTGAATCACTGTCACTGATGGCTCACTGATAGACCAGACCAATAGTGGAACAGACAGACCTTGCTCAACAACGGTTGCTTCGCCAAATAATAAGAAGAGGATGTAACAACGTAATAATCTTGAAGTAGAAGTAGCTTAGCCGGACAGTCGTCAAATCGTACGACTTAACAACATGCTCGTCATGGGTTCATGACATAGACCGTGTCACCATACGTAGGACTGACTATCCTGCTATGGGGGGTAATCCAAAATGTCATTGCAGGCCAACCCCGCAAGTGGTACAGGCAGGCTTTGACCGACAACGCTTGTTGAGCCAAAAAGAAGAATAAAGATGTAACTCACAGTAGGTCTGAGGTGTATCCTCAAAGGACCTATAGTTTAATAAAGGAATTAATCTTTGAGCAAATTCATCAACGTGTCATAGTGGGCAAGCAGTAACTTTAGAAGTATGGCATCCGATGATCGCTAAATAGAATATTTTTGAGAACCGGCTTTCAAAAATTGAGATAGCTAAATAATATATGGAGCTTAGAGATCATTCATGATAGGAAGATATTTATCTTAAAGTGATAAGAAATGGAAAAAACCACGGGTAAAGTTATAATTTAAACATGGTCATCCATTTCTGTGAAATACATTACATTAAAAAGAAGAAAAAGAAGATTTAATCACCGCGTAAAAAACCCGATGCATCGCAGAGCGATTAAATCGTACGAACGGCTCGCCATCTATAACTTACATTCCCGTAGGACTGTACAACAAAGTTCACCATTTACGCAATGCGCTTAAAGCAATATAATGCAACGCAACCGCTATTATTAACGTATACCCCATGGAAAGCAAACACCAATCAATTGTTTGATGCATTTATAACCGTACAGGATCAAACGATTCGCCAGTCATGTTCTTTGTTGCGCCAGTTCTCAGCTATTGTTTGTTCGGATTACGCCCTGTTATGTGCCTCATTGAAGGGGGGGTTAATACCTGCGTAATTACTCTTTTATAACGCTTCCACAATGAACGACGTTTGATTGATACTTATCGGATTAAGCTTACCTTTTTGTGTTTCACCCATTCCAGAAACGGTGGAATATAATGAGCCAAAAAAAAAAAAGAGAAAAGAAAAAACACACTCTGGAATAAATTGGTCATCCCGTAAAAAACTCGATTGTTTTATTTATGTTCAACGCGGTTTCACTTTTACAATACTATATCGGCTACCGGCTATCCACTAGGGCTATTCTAATTACGTTCAGTTTCTTCGCTAGTGTGTTGTTAGTTCTAACCTCTTACATCTTACATCTTACATTGCTCGACGACTGTTTATCCCTATGTTAACGCTTCACATTCTAGCACCTGTATGCGAGCTTTCATTTGCCAGTTTGCCCATAAACAGACGTTTTGTTTATTATCGCATCGGTGTGTTGGTTGTAACGAAGCAATAAACAGTTTTGCAAACGATTATACCCATTTTTTTAAATTTTAAACGATTTTATAACGTATTTATATTGCCTCTGCTTAGCCACTGACGATATAGGAACATTTAAGAAGTTCCTCAGACAAGGACATAAATAAACATTTGCACTTCATTCTTTATGATTCTCAAAGCTTACACCGTTTAAACCAATCTTTGCAAAGGAGGAACTTTGTTGATCTGTTCCTAAGCGCTGGAGATAATCTAACGCAAATTCAACAAAATGTCGCTTGATCCCTGTTGTTAAAGCGCTACAAACACAACAGCATAGTATCGCCCCGTCGAGCGCATCCGAACGCAAGGCGCGCGCTGGCCTACGATTTCCCCTACACCCACAACCAGCGAAACCACAAGCCCCGGCAATACTAGATATCCGGCAGTCCCTGGTGTAGGTTGAAGCCGCGGAAGAACGCCTTGTTCTTGGCACAGTTGATGTCGTGCAGCTCGTGATCACATACCTGCGGATCCGAACCGGGCGCGTACAGTACGCCAAAGTCGGACCCGTCCTTGTTGGCGCCGTCCTTGTAGTGCGGGCCGGCCGTCCCGTGGCGCTCCCGGCCGATGCTCGTACTGCTCGCGTTTCGCATCAGATGCTGATGGGCTTCGCAGCGATACTGCACCGCTGCCAGCTGGGTGGCCGGCGCTCGGTTCACGTACGGCAGCGAACTGGTGCCCAGGCGGTGCAGCGTGTTGATGCTGCCGGTACTGAAGGTACGCTCGAGAATGTCGCCCCAATACTTTTCCGAACACTCGACGTCCGGGCGGGGCGTCTGGTTGGCCGACCGGCAGATTGTGGCCGGCGGTGGTCCCGGCGGCAATGGCAGTGATGTTAGCTGATGGTCATACTCTAGACTTATGCTACATTTTTCCTCCAACGAACTTTTGCTTCCGGTGCACTGAGGGATGGGATTGTTGTAGATAAACAAAAGATAATGCATAAGTATTTATTCATGAATCATTTTGTTTGGACTACAAATTTTCCCAAACATTTTAACTACTAAGGTAATTAATAATAACTAAGATAAGTTGAGCAACTGGAACGGCGGCCAAGCAAATTCTGCAACGCGAATTGCATATATTGAACATCTTGTAGCGTGGATTGCATAACTTTAGGTTTAATGAATGAAAGCGCCTACAATATATGCAATTCCCTTGCACAACTTTCCGTGTTGGAGGCTCTATACGCTGTGGATACAATTTAGAATATAGTAATAAGCATCGTTATTATCATTATTATTAACGCAATCTTGCTGAGTGGTTATCAACACTTTAAAGCATGCAATGCAATATATGAAAGTAACTTTATGATTGTTTCAATAAAAGCTTATTTAAAATTTACTTATTGCGATACTTATGTACCGTAGATTGCATAGTTTTAGGCTTATTTTATAAAATCTCCCTTAATGTATTAAGTTTTTTGCACAAAATTCTTAACATGAAGCAGTTTTCTACGAACTCTTAAAAGAAGATCCTTTCCATTTCTAGACATTAGCCTTTAGTGATAGTACTGTACGCTCTTACAAATGAATTTGTTGTGTTTTTTTTTACATGTTAAAGCCATGAATGCCCATATATTCAATAAAAAATGATCTGTGTTGTGTCCGCACAGATTAAACATGAGACGATGTACGACACAAACAGAACATGTGTATATTCACTATCTTTGGTTTATATTAGTTACACGGATACGAATACATTATAAATATTATCTCAAATAACTACACGCAATGCGGGGAGAGGACGACTGGTCCTTCTCGCGCCGCGATCCTCACTGAGGACGTCACAGGATGACAGCCCTGCTGTCAACAGTGAGCCCTCAGGATGAGGAGGCGGTCTGTCCACAACAATCTGCTATCCTTCCAATATAAACTAAAAATGCTTTCACTCCATTTTAATCATTTTCATTTTGGCAAGGCCATAAGTTTGTCTGCTTCAATTACAATCCATACTAAATTACAAATAAAACCATTCATCTGTTACAACACCAACGTTAGAATTATAGAAGCGTAAATAAAAGTTCCCATTCCAAAGATACCGTACCTTTGACGTTAAGAGGTCTTTGCAAATCTTTCGAAATCTCGCATTCAACAGCCAGTATATAAAAGGGTTCCAAAAACTAGTACTTAAAGCTATCCAAGTGACGCAGAAATCAATCGCTGGTGGTATCTGCAATGATAAAACAGGAGCGTGGCCGGCGTCCAAAAGAAGATTAATACGTTGTGAACAAGAGCGTCGAGTGCGAATGGAAGCAGGGCACGCATTAGGGATTCCATCATTCGATATGCTACATACTATCGTGGAAACAGTTGCGAAGAAATAGCTGAACCGAGACGGAGTGTTATGAGCTTTCGTGGGTATGGAAACTAAGTCGTGCGAACGGTTTTCGGGGCCCCATTCACCCGGTTCAATCGGTTGATGATGTGCGAATGAGTTTGCATAGTTTCCAAATCGTTGGATTTTTAGCGTGCCCAGTGGTGCGAGTGTCATTAACACGGTTTAGCAGTTGAAGCGAAATGCAAATTCGTTTGCGAACATTGGGGACGCGTAAAAAGTTCAAAGGTAAACAACCACCAAGGATGAGGTTTGGGATCGAGCATGACAACATGATTGTGTGTGAGACAGAGCGCGGGGCGATTGGGAAGGTACAATCGAACGATGTTCAGCAGTAGCAGCAGCACCAGTAGCGGCGGTGGGTTAGATCCGTGTTATGTTTTCGAGTAACATCCTTCCTGTGCGGTAGTTCTCGCCTAGGTCATCTTTGCAGCAGGAAAGCAGGTAACGCTGCTTGGAAAATACGATACTCTAAGGCTATCCCGCTGCAGCCGAATGGTTCCAGCTTGGCCCGAAATCGCCGTGAGCGCTAATGAGCGTCCCGCAGGGGTCGTAAACATTCGCCCGGTATCACTCACCTTTGAGCCGGTGCACGTGGCCACTATCTCCAGTATCGTCCAGGGGGTGACTATGACTATAAAACCTAATGATATTGCTGCCATAGTTCGCGACGTCGAACCATGTATCTGTGGGTCGTCCTCCTCCTCCGTTGCAAACTGAGACTGCAAAGAGGGAAACAGGGAAAGAGCAAGATTATTCACTAGCAGCGGTAGAATGCGATGCAGAGCAGAGGATGCGATAGTTGAAACCGTTTCAATATGTGCTGCCTGGGGCTAGGAGAACATGTGTGTGTGTGTATATTTGCTTCTCCATAAAATGTCAATTTAAAAAGCACATTTTAAGGTACAATCAAGTGGAAACACATTCTTACAGCACCGTCTTAAGCACGTATAACGCGAACGCCATAAAACATTGCGAGACACATTTCCCAACGCCGCATTGTCCCGACATTACGTTGCATCTCCAATTCTAATGTTTCGCTGCGTGCCGCGAAACAAATGTTTATTTATGATGACAGGCTTGATAAATTATTGTATCGTGCAACACACTGTGTAAGCAGTTTGTCGTTACGAGGACGGTAGGATTCTGAGATCTGACACAAATTCTGAATCCCACACGAATCTGGTTCATATTAAATCATTCCATCTTTCCTCACACTTCCGGCTTCTTTTAACAGTGTTATTTCTTGTTTTGAAATGTCATGATATAATTATGTATTGAGCAGTGCAATAATAGCTTCCTGTAGTACGCGAGGTACTAAATATATTTAATTATGAAAATAGTTCAAGTAAACCACTGGTTTAAATGATGTATAAATGTAAATCATTATTTTTTTATTATTAAAACAAGGATGTTGCGGTCCCATGGTAAAGTCGCAGGCCCCAACCTTCACGACTTAACAGCCGTCTTGGTTCACCCGTAGCAAGAACTGATCTGGCATTACATACTAATATATCACAATAGCCTGTATAGGTTTTGTGCTGGTGTTCTGTTGTGTAAATTGTTAACTCTAAAACCTATCTTGGCAACGAGCTAGCTGAACGCTTCTGCGTTGATACCAGATTGGAGATCGTCCAAAAGCACCATTTTGATGCGGCATAAGTCTTCATTGTTCCAAACTTGCACTATCCGATTTCTCAATGATTAGTTAGTAATCCTTCTGCGCTCCGTTATAATGTTGGTCACATCTATTCGGTATCCCTTACAATGATGACGTACAGCAAGGGACAATTGAACCCTTAATTGTATAAATCAACAAACTATACCAGCTTTATTCAAACCACCTGTAGGTAAGCTATAATCAAACTAAAGTCCGATGTGAATATATCTTCTTCTTTTGGCTCAACAACCGTTGTCGGTCAAGGCCTACCTGTACCACTACTTGAGGCTTGGCTTTCAATGACTTATTGATCCCCCCATAGCAGGATAGTCAGTCCTACGTATGGGGGCATGGTCTATTCGGGGCTTGAACCCATGACGGGCATGTTGTTAAGTCGTATGAGGCCGGCATCGCTTCGCTAAGTGCATATATCGCTTAATGTACTCAACGGAAGATATTGGAATTAATTGGTCAAAACTTCTATAATGAATTTATGATAAAAAAATGATCACATTTTGTTCTGGTTTTTATCTGATCCAAAGTCCAATTTGAACAATATCTCAAATGATGCAGACATTTCAAATAGAATTATTTTAAATTGATGTATATGCATTTTATTGGTAGACATGATTCATTTAGGCTACATTACAGCTGCACCAGATTTTTAGTTTTTAAAGAATATCAACTTGTTCTTAAACAAACAACTTCATGTTTTGGCTGCTACAGTAAATACAAATAAACAAGAGAATCGCTTGGAAAAAGAACCCAACAACTATTAAATAGTTTCCACTAAAAGCTCATAATACACAATTAGCAGATACAAACACTTTCAGCAGAAATAGCTGCAACACGAGCTTTTGCCTGAACAGTGAACAGGCAAACGAAAAGAACGGACTGTTAACTTTTGCCTCCTGTACGCTTCCGTACCATTGTTCCTTTTCTGGTAATGCCATAATGTTTTCCCCTGTTTGCCTGCTGCCTGGGGTGGGACTCGTACTGTCTGCTTCTGTTCAACTGTTCGAGCGGATGTCACATGAAATGCATAAATTATTTCCGTTGTACATGTAAATGCATATGCACACTGGTCACACACACACACATATACATACTCAGGGAACGTTGCATTTGCTTCGGAATCGAACTGTTTTCGTGTGCGCGTAGGGAAGCGAGGGTTGTGAAAAACCAGACATAGTAAAACCGGACACGATGCACATGATCAGGACGTGTCACACTGCGCGTACAAAAGCCCGACCAGTGAAAGCATCCCGCTGGGGGAAATTCATGGCTTCAAACTGTACAATAACCGGGCTATATTAATGTATGTTTGCGTGTGCAAGTGTTGTTTTTACTGTTGAAAAAAGGTAAGAGCAAACGCTGTACCGAAGTGTTCGTACCGATGGTGATAGTTTTTCTAGCGTTACTGCAAAACCACCAATCGCACCAGTCGTGCTGGGGTGCTTTAATTCGGTAAATCGTTTTACACCCACCGAGGGAAGTCGTCAGGAGGTCGTCCAGCCCAGCCGGTTAGACCTACTGCTCCTAATGCAAGCGTCTGAGTGGCTGGTTAGGGTTTAGCGGAGTAATTTGGTAATTAAATAAGATTAATCACGAGAGCTGGGCATGAGTTGATGCATGGAACCGGTGGGATTTTCCAAACGACATTGTACTACGCACAGTAAACGTGTTGGATTGTTGTTCAAGCAATTTGAGTCTTTTAAGAGGCTAATTATAACGTTTGTAAAACAAGCAAAAAGGTTGCCATTAGCTTAGAGGTCTCTAAATCTTTCATGGAGTGGAGTGCATTGTTTCAATACTATTTTAATTTTAATAGTATCTTTAGCTCTCCCATAGCGTATAGGGTCTTGAAATAATGAAAATGAACTGCTTGATTTAAGTTCAGCATATTTTTGTTTTGTTTTTTGTACGTTTAAGAAGACGTAGAGGGTCGCCTCATAATCGACAAGTTAGCCCAATTACCGTACATTAAGCGTTAACGATCTCTTTATAACTTTTTTCATTGAATTTTAAGCTGAAATATATCTTTTAAATCAAATATATACATTCGACAAGTAATACGCGAGAAAATGTATTGAATAGAAAAATGAATAAAAAAAAGCAATGGAAATATCATAAACCACACATTATTTAAGTGTTTGTTCTTTAACAAGAATGAAAACTAACTGCGCTAGTTCTCCGCTTCGTAAGAGCGATAACCTTAAAATAAATTTTGTTCTACACTACAAGGTAGAAATATGTATTTAAATTGTTGTCGTTATTTTTAAACCTTTATTTCAACTTTTCAAATAAATCTCATTCCAATGAAGATCTATGCTTTATTAGAATTATGCCCCCACAATTAACTCAATTCGTTCAATTTCGCATCGTGAACTTTCAGGCGTGTTGCGTTAGTGCGGGAGTAAGAATTTTTGAAAGCTCAATACCTGATCGGCTTGGAAAAATATATCTCCCTTTTGAAACTGTTTTATTAAATTCCAAACATTCAATTTCTCGTCGAGATAGGAATGCAATTTTGATCAATTAAACTCCTTGGAAAGAATACTTGATTCAATCTCTCTGCACCGTTTGGGCCAGGACCTAAACGAAAGGTTATCAGAAAATGTTGATAGCAAAAGTTTCCTTATAGTTTACAAATTGAGAATGTATTTATCACCTTGAAAAGAATCAATAGTTGTCATATCAAGTTTGCTAGCGAAAGCTAAAAACCACTGCAGCAGTGCTACACAGTACCTTAAAACCCATTAAAACTAAAGTGCTACAAGTTCTGCTCCACGTCAAACAAGCACAAAAAAAAGTGGATGAGGTTTTTGGGATTTATTAGTGAAAAATTGTTACCAGCAATCACCGTGCGTATAAGAAAAAAAAGCCTCCCATCTGAATCAAGCTTAGAACGGTGCGGAAACGATGACGACATGAGTGCGCCTCTCCCTATTCGAAAACTATTGCTGCACGCTACAGCCGTAGCAGTAATCAAAAGTCGATTATTGCGTGTGAGTGTGGCCGGGCTGTGTGCTGAAGAGTCTCATCGTTTTCGAGCACGGTGCTAGTGCTTCCGGTGCTACACATTTCAAGCTTTTCCGCTTCGCACCGTCTCGGATATTTGAACTAGCCTCCTTTGCGGGAATGCACACCCGTGCACAAGAAGTAAACATCCACCACCATCGGGTGTGATGGTGCGTTGTCGCCGTACGTACACGTACACGTACCGTTCGGTACAGCAAGTCAGCTGTGACCGTGTGACATTCTAAAGAAATGGTAGAGCTACAAAAAAAAATAAAAATAAATTGCCACTGAAACCGGTGACCGAAGTCCTGCCAGTTCCCACTGGTAGAGGATGCTTCAGTCACAGACGGAGTTCGCACACCGGGGTCGTTCAACCAGCAAAAAGGCTATCGGATGAATTTGTCGAAAGCGAAAGAACATGGTGCCGTGCAGCATAAGACACTCGGCAGTAGGGAAGCAATATTCAAAAGCCATTAAGATTTTTTTTCTTCCTCACACTCCCTCGTTTGTCCCACGATCGTACGTATTCATTCGTGTTTGGAACATTTTTTGCAACAATTTTAGATTGGAGATGGTTCGCGTCGGGCTAGGATCGCCTATCCGTTCTTCCGTTGGAGCTGACCATTTTGTACGGTCAAGTCCTTTCAGTGGTAAGATGGCTCGACTCTGTGTGTGTGTTTTTATTGGAAACTCCACACACGGAAGAGAGCACGAAGCACACGATGAGCCTCACAACAGTCCCAAAAATCAAAAAGGTGAAGAGTGAAGGTCGTCCGAAAGTAGAGCGCTACACACGCTTTTGACTCCCAGCCGCAAGGGAAGAGGGGAAGCAAAATTGTGTGAAGGATCCGATAGAACGATGGGTAGCTGTCGTACGCACCCAGATGTCCCCGGAACGGTCGTTCCGAGCTTGCGGGCTTGGGAAAGTAATGTCGCCAACGGTACGTACAATGCTTGTGCATTATGATTGTCGTACATGAATAAATTTGTGGCCTTTGAATATTTAAGCGTTTCTTGCCCGTTCGTTTGGAGAACGAAGCGAAGAACCATCTGCCTGGTGGCTGGCCGGGCAATCCTCCGGAAAGATGAAGCTGTATGTTTTTTTTTTGGGGGCAAGAGCAAGAAAAATAAAAAATTAAAGCCTGAGCAGTAAGCTGCTCCACCGAAACTGAAGCTGTGTGTGGTGGGCGTATTGTGAGTTAATAAATTTATCGTCTCTGATGCAAACGTTCCGCCCTCCAAACTGTGGTGGATAGGTATCGTAAAATATATTGAAACCCATTAGTGGTAGGTGGCCCGGAAGAGTGAGCATCGATTTCTTTTTTGTCCTTGCTGTCCTTTGCTTGTTTAACTACTGCATATACATTGTGCGTTTTGCTTGAAGAGGAGGAACAGTATTTAGAATAATGTAATTGCTTGTCAATTAATAACACAAAGAGATTCATAGAATGGTAAGCTTCGGTGGTCTTTATCTAGAATATTGCTGCCCATTTGTCACCAAGCATGCGTGACTAATATGTTCAATGAATTCAACGTAGTATGTATGCAAGAGGAATCAATCAAGAGCAATATTAATCAGTTATACCAATAAATGGTGTTCATACATTGTACTAGAAATTGATGAGTTTGTGTGTCAATAAAAATTGACATCAATTTGAAATTTATGCCGCATCTTCTTTCCTATTGAACCTATTTAGAGTAGGCAAGTAAACAATTTGCAACTTAATTACCGTTCAGTTTACTGCCCAAGCTATATTCTTTCCATTTTGCAAGCTGATCAAAAGCATTGAAATTAATAACTTCTGAGTGACTCTGAATTTATTCGAATGAAAAAGGGGTTTAATTAAAAGTTGCTGTATTGGTCAATTCAATTGACAACTTTATGGTCGATTATGCCTGTGCATCTTTATATCGTTAAACAATGTATCCTTGCATAACGAGTTTTGTGGAATACTCGTTCTAACCTCGTTCTAATTTGTGAAATATTTGATTCCAAAACCACAGATGTACTGGCATGAAGGGCGTATATGCATCTAAAAAAAATATATCTTCATAATATCAATCCTGACATACTTGCTAGAACTTCTATCACTACAATAATCGAAGATGTTTTGCTGCTATGTTGAAAATGAGCTCTAAGCCATTCAAGACTTCAAATTATTGTGTAGGTGACCGCTAACTGAGAGTTTAAATTTGTGAGAAAAATGCACATTTGCTATGAATTTCCCTTTGTAAGATTCCTGATGTTTAATATTTTGACCTTTATGTGTTTTTTTTAACTGAGAATCACTTCAGTTAACGAACTTCCACCTAAAAAACTGCTATTACTGTATTGTAATAGCTAGTTTTTAATATTTTGAAAGCAATTTACGTAAAATGTTGCGTATTAGATTTACATCTCACACAGAACCCACACAAAAACACTCAAGTAATACAATGTAAACCTTGAGCTATAGAGATTTAACTGTAATGTAAACCAGACATCGCAAAACCTTAAAGTGTACACGGGTTGATTGAATCTTGAAAATCAAATTATCGGCACAAAACGGGTGAAACATAAATCAAACAAAATCCCATTTCCCCATATCCTGTGGTAATTATTTCATGATGATCCCGCTCCTGCTCTCAAGACATTCAAGGTCGAGGATGTAATCAACATCAACGCATGTGTAATGTTCGCGATTTTCATTAGTGGAGGATTTTAATTACAGAAACCAACGAGAGCCGGTTGGGCGCTTATTACGGGCGTGACGATTCATTTAACGTGAGATGGCTCAATGTGTATTGACACGGTTTGGAGAGTAAAGTTTGTTTTTATATATTTTGCATTGCTTAATATCGCAAAATTACTGTAAATACTATATTTTATGAAAGAAGATATTAAAATATCCCCTTTAACTGTGTACTATATTTAACGGCAAATAATTGAAGATGCATGCATAATGAACATAATGAACACGAGCAAAAGACCATCGATTTGGCTACCAATTGATACGAGCCTTTCGTTGTAATGAGCACAGAATTACAATAGTACGTCGTAGTCCACCATTAGCACCAATAATCACATACTTTGTGTAAATGGCAAACGCCAACACACCGTTTGGTCAGCAATCAAATGAGCGCGATTTCATTTCCCCTGCTGCGTCTGCTTACCCACCATAGCGGATTTAGTTTACTTGTGACAATAAGTTCTTCAGCATACTGTAGCAAGCCCCGTGCATTCAACCCATATGCATTCCCACTGTCATAGGCACTCTGGTATTAAATCGCTTTAAGCTGTCAATGTTTCCGGCACAATTTTAATACGCTCAACAGTAAGCTGGCACAGTAAAATAATAACTATTAAACCATCAAAACTGAACAAATAGGTTCACAGATAGTACTGGAGGTCGCAAAAATGGTTGCCTGTTATAGCAGACGCTGAGCATGCTGTAAAAGCTTCAGATAGTGCTGCATAAAAATGGTACAATCCATGTTACAAACACAGTACACGGCATGCGCGGTCATTAATTGAAAGCTGCCTGTTAATGCTACCATCATACGTGAAGCGAAAGTGGTCCTCCGCTCGCTTCCCCATGGCTTCCCACTCGCTTTGCCTTGATGTCTAATGTTTCTCGCCAGATCTGATTATCACTTGATTTGCATTACCACTGCATAATGAGATACGATTTACATAATAATCAGAGCCATCGGTGCCGCTAATTACCGGTCTGCTTTATGATGGAAACATAACAAGCGGCCATAAAGCAGCGTGCGAACGATGGTTGGTAAAAGGGACCGAAGTCAACAGGCGATCGTAAAAGCGCACTTACTTTGTGTAGTGGAATGTGATATTTTAATGACATGAGTAACAGTGTGCACGAAAGATTGTGTATGGCTGTGGCAATTGCCCGAATGCTTTCGTTCAGTACAACAGGTAATAATATTCCTAATTCCGTTTTTACGCGGTGATCTGTACTCTTGTGATTTACGGCTGTGTGAGTAAAAAGCCAGCAAACCAAATGAGTAGAAATTTCCATTCAATTTTGAAACCTCTCATGCTAAGTGCAAACATTGGTTAATATTTGTAAGTATTTCGTAGTTGTCTATTTAAATGATTTTGTTTCAAATACCATGTTGGATTTGGGTTTATACATTAATATTTCCAATATGAATTCAAATAAGAAAACACATACGAATTAGAAGGAACTAAACCATAGGATATAGATGAAACTACTTGACTAATTTGGACTGCATGAAATGAACTGCTCGAACTACAAGAATGAGTTTTGTAGTGAATTATGTAATGAACTATGGGACAAACGAAGGCACAGTTGCAAACAGACCGGCGATTAAGGTGCACTCTTCTCATTCTCATCAAATTTATACTAAGCTAATATCACAATCCAGCACTTTAGTGAATATATTTCACATACCATTATCAGTGCGAGACTTTGAACTAAATAAATGTAAAACTCTGATGATATGGATATCCATACCATATATATTGTTAAGTAAAGTAATGTTATCCTTCATGTAAAACATTACAAATATAGCTGAACGGTGATCTCACTGTCGTCCAGTGTATCGAACTCGTCAGGTTTTCGTCTGGTAAAAGTCCTTTTAGGCCGTCTACAAGGACAGAAGGGGTGTTGTAGGTTCGAGTTGAGGTAGCAGACGAAGGCGCAAGATCGAGACACTCATGCAGTAGGCCAAGAACGCAAAGTGGTTGGAGTGTTCGTTAAGTAAGTTTTATTATTGATTTAAATAGCAACTACAATGTTGAAGTTTGAGTTAGAGACTCTTTTTTAAAATGGATAAGTTTAACACAAATTACACAAAGTTAGCGACCAAAGGTATCCTTGGTAATTTCCAACCAAACCAGCTCAAAAATAAGCCCGGAGGAAGACAAACAGTCAATTAATTAAAAATAGCTTTAAGTTTAAACACGGCCGGCCGTTTTTACTGAATAACAATAAGTATAATCTATATATATATATAAAACTCATGTCACGGTTTTTGTTTGTTTTTGTAACCTCCGAAACAGCTGGATCATTTTCAACGAAACTTTTCACACACCTTATGGTGGTATGAGAATAGGTTTTAAGACTCACATCATTTTCAGAAGTTGCACTAAACTTAATTTGTTAGTAATTTTCTAATCCCATGCCAAGAGTATTGTTGTTGTTGTATACAGCGCTTTGACACTAGGTGTTAAGTGCAGTTTACACTGGTGTTAAAACCCCGCAAGCAAATTCGAGCAGTTTGTGAGCTCATACGAGGCCTCGCAATCGCGATAGCTTTCTAGCTTATCTTAATTTGATTTTCTTTAGATTTTCTTAATTTGAAAGTTCTTATACTAATTTGACACATTAAATGTCATACTCAAAATACATTCTCTTTACGTCAAATTTAAAAAACCATTTCAAATAGCACAACATTTCAATTTTTTAGTTGAAATCAGATCAAATAACTAATTTAATGGTCAAAATCTACCCCTCCAAGCAGAATGATACGAAAATTAGCTATAATTTGACCGAAAACATCGAAATTCGACTTACGCTAATATTAGCGATACGCGATTGCCTCCAGTCCGCATTAATAGCATATATCATGGAGTATCTGTATATGATATATGGTATATATGGGTCCAATAAACTCCGTGGTAAACCAAAAACTCAGTAGTACCCAAGCGGATGATTGCAGATCTTAATTACTTACTGTTATTACGATCGATAAGAAGAATCGAAGCTTTGGGATAAAATCATAGTAATCATTGTAATCGTTGTATTGTACTCATTGGATTGCAAATTCGTCTATTTTAAATTAAAACGAGACATTGATTTTATCCCATGTGAAACCGGGTAAATCAGCTAGTATAGTATAATATAATATGCTTGTAATTTCCACTTTGTATAAATCATTGCAATTGACGTGTCGCTGTGTGTCGCCTCTACTTTGATCGGTCAGACGGAGACAGAGTCATAAAAGCGTCTATGAATAGCGATCTATACTCATATCGATGGAAAAGAGCTTTATTTTCCATTATTCAATAGCGGGATGATTTCAATCGCACCGGCAGATCTAGCACAAATCGTTACACCGCACATATGCGAAACGTCTTTACGTCTATGCTAAGCGTAAGCCCCGAAAGAGAGAGAGAGAGAAAAAAAACAAAAACTCTAGCAGCACGATGCTCATCCCGGGCAGCCGCTGTGTATCATAAAAGTTAATGCCGCACGAGAGTGGAGCAGAGACTTACCTTCTCGGAGAAGGAGACCGACATCGGTGTGATGGCGGTGATGCCCGTTAGCGTATTCCCATCGCAGGAGTGATGCTCCAGACCGGAACCATTAGCCGTCAGCGTGGTGGCGGCCGGGTCCGCTTCCCGCCGGCCCTCGACAGTGTCCTGCAGGCGGACGGTTCCGGCGCCGGCGGCCCCACCATTGCCGCACCCGTTCGACACGTTCAGCGACAGCGATGCAGCACTCGGTGTCGCCAGACGGTATCGATTCGCGTGGAAACTTGAGCCGTAGCAGTACATCAGGACCATGGTGGTGGGAAAGTAGAGCGCACAGCTGGACAGGATCCGGTAGGATGATTTACTGTAGAACGGCTCGCATGCCAACAGGCCCGTTTTGTTGAAGTAATAACCTAATAATGATAAATTTATATGCGCACATTCGTTAATCACCCTGGTGCTGGTCGGTGGATCGGGCAACGTGCCGTCCCACACATGTACCCTAGAGTGTGTGTTGGTGTGTACATGTGTATGCTTGTGTGAACGGGACGGGACGGTATGTTCATTGGAATGCAGTAATCCTAGGAGCGACATTGTAAACTTAACTTAAGCCAGACCCCGACGTACCGACAGTGTATTAGGAAAGTGGACGGTTTTGCCGGACGGTTGAAGCGGTATTAATTATAATAATTTATTTATGTGCACTCGCACACAACCGTCATCAAGCCGGGGCCGGGTATCCGCATGCTGCGTACTATTGCCGTGCAATTTATGAAGGATTTTCTTGGAAGTGTCGTATCCTTGGCGGAACACCATGATTCCGCTCTAGGCTTTCCGGGGGGTGGAGGAGGGCAATGGGACTGGGATCATTGTTTTACTGAGCGCTGGAAAGTTTAGTGCGGTCCATTCTAAGGAATATCCGAGCTCTTGGAAGGCTTTACTAAGGATCTCTTGCTAAACGGATGAAATTAATTACACGAGCTTGTGAGTTCGTTTCCGCAAATTTCACGCGAAAGAAATTTACTCGCAATCAAACAAATAAACGTGTGTAAATTAAAGCTTATATTTAAGCGCACTCCAGATGTACCCAATGGACCGACCAGCGATAGCTATGGCCCTTTAAAAAGCATCGAACTCTAACAATAGATTAAAATTCCTACTCACCTTTAGGAAGCACCAACATTCCATAGCAGGTTAAACATAATATCCACGTAACGCTTAAAACCGCAACACAGCCCTGCAAAAAAAAAAAAAAAACGATACAGAAAAGGATGAGATGAAGAGATAGAGAACAGGTAACCAAGCTGCACACAGGTTGATCGAAAAAGAAGGGGAAACACCATATACGAACCAACATGCTCTCCCGTAGTTGGGGTAGAATGTGATTTTGAAGCAACATTGCAAAGTGAAGTATTTAGATTAAAGGGAGCAAAAACAACAACATTCTCTGCGCGTTTAGTGAGTAAGCTTCTTCTTTTTTTAACACGCTTCCAGCGTTTAATCTCGTTAGGTAGAGAATGTGTTGAATATTTGATCGTTAACATACGGTGGACCGTTGGTGGGCGCTTCTACATACAAGGCCCAGTTTTGGCTTTTTTTTCCGTTTTTGGGGGATATTGTTTGGAATTTGACAGGGGTTTTTGTGTTGTTGTTGTTGTAAATCCTGCTGGTGTGAGTAAAGGTAGTGGAGGCAGTAATGCAATTATATCCTTGTTTTAAGGGTGAACCTTAATCCATTGCATGTGTAAACAAAGTGACAAAGTGAAACGAACGGCTTTGATACGAGTACGCTGGGAGTGTGGTCACTTTTGGGTATGTTTTAAATTTTACGCTACCTGAACAAGTTTTGGGGACATATGAGCATTATTCTGCGATATTGTATTGAGATTATGATATTGGGGTATCACCAGATGTTTTCTAAGTCTCCTGAACAGCCTTTAAATAATATAAATGTTGCCCCTGCTGAACATCGCCACTTTAATTTGACGGCTTGAAATTCAAAACCATTTTTTCATTTGCTCCAGAAATAAATATATAAGTTTATACTGTTGACAAACGTGACATCACTAATATGATTGTTTTTGGCTTTTCTCACTTTTGATATTTAACTTTTTTTTATTTAATATCTAAGATAATAAAAAATACGAAAATGTGTATTTATATTAAGCCCGAAGATTGTCTCCATTAGATTAGTCGTTTCATTAGTTTGAAGAGTTTAAAAGATAAATCTCGTTATGTAGCCACGGATTCCTAAGCTTTTTTGTCAGAAATCCGCGTCATTCACCATTCAAACAAGCTCCTCAATTCAGCTGCAATTCAGTTTTCTGCAACTTTTTTATGATTTTTTGACAATAGTACTACACCATATCACCAGGAACCATATCACCAGTTTGACCGATTGAAGCGTATTACACGATAGTTCGCAGATATAAAAATAATGTTTATGCTCTCTGATTACCTCCCTTAATTCTAATGCTTCTGTGTATCTTTTTGTCGATGTAGGAGCCCAATTACTGGTACCTACTTCATGGACAGCACTGCAGTTAAGCGACAAAATCATGCCAAAGACCTGGGCGTTCTTCTTGATTCAAGTTTGAACTTTAAACAGCATATCGATGACGTTGTAGCTAGAGGAAACCAACTACTTGGGTTAATTATCCGGACAACTAATGAATGCCGCAACCCCATGTGCATCAAAGCTATCTACAATAGTATCGTTTGTTTGGTTCTGGAATATTCGTGAGTAGTTTGGATCCCAATTACTGCTTCTTCAATTGCTCGACTTGAGGCGATTCAACGTACGCGTCAGCTTATGCCCTACACCTACTTCCCTGGTAGGATCGCAATAATCTTCCTCCGTATGCTGCGCAGTGCCGTCTTCTAGGCCTTGAACCTCTTTTGGCTAGAAGACGCAATGCACAGTGCTGTTTCATCGCTGGTTTGCTAAATGGCTCTATCGACTCATCGCCTTTGTTGCATCGAGTCAATATCAATGCACCATCCCGAACACTTAGGTCTAGAGAGACCCTACGGGTCGTTCAACCTCGTTCCAGCGCTGGTCGGTCTGACCCTATGTTCCGCATGTCGGCTGTTTTTAACACTGTTTCAGATTGCTTCGACTTCAACATCTCAACTCAGTGCTTCAAGGAACGTCTCTTCCGGATAGTTCCTCCGGAGAATGTCTAATCAAAGCAACGACAAAAAACTCAATTTACTTGAATTGTATCAACACTTAGACTTCAAAATTCTATTGCCAGAAAATGTTTGCAAATATCCTATTTACCGGTCACAAACATGGTCTGAAATGTCTAACATGCCTAACATGCTCCCAACTGATGCATCAATCGCTTTCAATCGATTTTAAAGACCCCGTGCAAAAACGCTTTCTCGCCGAAGCTTTAAATCCTGCCCAACCGATACGACATAATTAGGTGAAATTGGCTGCAAAGTCATCATACAGGTACCGCCCATCAATTGACGCGCATCGTTTGCACCGGAGCGGCCATAACCTGCTACGGAGTCGCAATCAAGCTATCATTAGGGCACCTTCAGCTGCGCCGTGATCATAGCGACCCGGGAACGCTATGACACCCTGCAATCGGTGCAACTATTACCCAATCGTTTTGCAGGCTTCCCAGCACACCCCTTTGCTCTCCAGCCGCAGGGGCCTATAGTTAGTGCAGCACCTAACCTAACCTCATCGATGAGCAGAACAATATTGCGAGTGCTCAACTAACGCTACGGGGTGGGCAAGAAAGCAACAGGAACTGAATACTCCATTCCGATTTCATCTTCTCCCGTGTTCACGCTGGTTGACGCTGCCAATATGTCAGCTACGATTGACAGGGTACGCCCCCCCCGTACCTTTGTAACGTTCGCTCAATTTGCAGCGAGTGTTTCAATTTTGTCGTTTGAACGTTTACCGGTTGAAATCGATTTGTTTGAAAGTGCCTGCGAGCAGACCCATTTTTGTTTGGCACTCAGGCAGGCAGTGTGTGTGTGAGGGTTTGTGTGACATTTGACAGTTGCTGTTGGGGAGTGAGATGCTGATGGCATAATTGCTTGAGAAATACGGTAGTAGTCTCTTGTTAAAGCGAAAAACATAAGCATTAAAGCACGAAATCATACCGAAATCAGATACGGAGTTAATTTTGTATTACAGACAAACAGTCAGCGATTTGACCACCAGGAACAAATGTCAGCCTTCAGCAGCACGCGATAGGTGCCGTAAGTCAGTAGGACAGCACCGACTCCCAGCAAAAAACGGCACACGCTCGCAAGGTTCAACGAGTACCAGACGCGCTCATAAGATGACCGTTGGCGGAAATACTTGAAGTGCATACACTGCATATCGGTCACCTCCCGGAAGGTGATGGTTTGCGGTCGAATCTCGAGCAGCGCCAAAATTGCGGCCCGCACGCCTGCAAAACAAAAGGGTAAGTAATGATGAGCCAAAGCTTTACAACTTCCTGCCCTTCCGTTTGATCGAAAGTTGTGTAGATTCTCGAAATCCACACACTCCCCGAAACTTACCGCCCTGGATCGACCCGTTGATGAACCCCCGGTACCAGCAGCTAACATTGGTCGAGGAGAAGATGATGCACCGCTCGAACGTCGGAAACACGTCGAAGTAGAACGGTATCGGGTGAAGTTCGAGGCCGAATTCCAGCGGCTTCTGCATCGTGCGGCAGGCGAAGTTCGTGCGCAGCAGGCGCAGTATCGTGTCGCGGATGAGATGCCGCTCGGTATCGTTCAGGACGCCCCGGAGCGGCGAAAAGTAGGTGCCGGATAATTGATTGCGACCCGATTCGTAGCATATTAGGCACTGGGCGGGGCAGAATATGCTGCCGGTGTAGCCGTGATCGCGCCAGTACGGAGCCGGATAGCGCACGGTAAAGTTGGCCATCGACCAAAGGCCCAGCTGGATGTCGGGCTGGTGGAAGTAGAGCGGTCCCTCGGGCAGGATGCTAATCTGGACCAGATCGAGACAGGAGACGGCCAAAATGACGAACCGCGCACGCCACCGCCGGCCGGTCCCGTCGGTTAGCGAGACGATTTCCGACCGCTGGTCGCTGCTAATTTCCACCTGCACAATGTTGGTCGAGTAGGTGACGTGCTCCGGGCCGACGCGTGCCACGAGCCGTTCGATCAGTACGTCCCAGTTGGGCGAGCCGACCGGCTGAAGATGGCCGTTCTGTAACGTGAGCATGTCGTACAGATCGCGCACGGACGACATCGAACGGAACAGCCGCAAGCAGGCGGCCACGGTCAGCTCGGACGGGTAGAAGCCCGTGCCGATTTTGATGAGAAAACGAAAAAATCGCCTCGACGCTTCGAAGAGCAACTTTCTCTGCAGAAAGCATTCCATGTTTTGGGCGTTGCTTTCGATGTACTTTACCGTGCAGAGACAGTCCAGCTCCGCCATAAACCGGGTACTTTCCAGCCGTACCAGCAGGTCACGAAGGGAGGACATGATGCTGTTCGCTCCCGGCGAGCCGCTGGGACGCTTCCGAAACGGACCGATCGAAACGAGGGAGCGTCGCGCTTCACTAGCTTCCGACTGGCGCCAAACCGTGCCGAGCGGGATTTGCAGCTCCCGGCAGAGGTTCATCGCGTGGTAGTGGTGCGGCGTTATCCAGCGCGTTTTCAGCCCGTCCAGCGTACCGCCCGGATGGGTGGACTTCTCGAACAATCGGAAGCGTATGTCCGCCCGCTTCTCGCTGATCGTTTTGGCCGCCATCAGGCCCGAGATGCCCGCACCGACGATGGCCAGATCGAGCAGCTCGGACTCGTCCTCGTCGTCCTCGTCTTCGTTCGCGTTCCTGTGCCCGGACGATAGCTGCTGTGAAGGTTGCATGTTTTTTCTTTTGTTGTACCGAACCGAACCAATAGCAAAACAATAACAAAAAAAAAAAAAACGGACGAACGAAACTTTGTGTACGGAAAGAATTTAACGTAGCTGACAGTGGTGAGGAAGCAGAACAAAGATGTCACTGGGTCTATGGTTACTTTGATTGGGCACGTGTTTGAAGCTGTTGCCAAGCTGTTCGATGACGTTGATGTGGCGTCTGTTCTTGGTTTGATGTGGTATTCTTTAGGGAAGTGTGACAGAATAATTGCTAGAAGTTCTTCAAATTCAATTCAATTCAATTTAAGCTGATATGTGTTCTACAGTCAACTCTCTCTTATTTGAGAGCCGAATAAGAGGAGTTTTCAAATTACAGAGGTTGAAACTGAATGAAAGGTCCATACAAACAAAAAAAGAGATAGAATATATAGTATGCAGCCTTAGCTGTTGCTATAGGAAACTGCAAACACGATTGCCAATTTGGGTATACATCATTCAATAACCATGGCAACACCATACACAAATAAGAGGGATACAGATTTCAGTTGTTTTCCAAATTAGAGGGACAAAAATGTACTGGAATTCAAGGGACTGAGGAAAATGTTCAAATAAGAGATGTTTTTCAAATTGGAGAGGTGTAAAATAAGAAAGGGTTCACTGTATGTGTAGGATGTTGCATGACACACCATCTTCTAGAAAGCTGTACTGGGTTCTATTCCCACTAGGATCGTCCTCCCATGGCAAGGACTACGCATCTAGTGGCTTTGTACAGATGCCCTATATAAGCTTCTTTGGGCATTTACTTCAATTTTAAAAGAAGAACAAAAAGAAAAAGAAAAGAAGGAAGAATTATTGTATGTACATTTGTTCAATGTTATTGACTTCATTCTCAAGTCTCCATTGATACTTCCTGCGTAAGTAAAAATATAATATTACGCAACGGTTAACGTAAAATCAGCTCAATTTATAGTCTGAACTCCCTGGTTTAATATGGACTACGCAACGGTTAACGTAAAATCAGCTCAATTTACAGTTTGAACTCCCTGGTTTAATATGGCCTGCCAACTACGGAGATCATTGGCACGACTTTCCATACAAATAAAATTGGAATTTATAACTAGAAAGCATTCATTTACTCTTCATAGATGTAATTCCATTGAAACGAAATATTTAAAATAATCAAAATACAATCCTACCTCGAGTTAAGAGATACTCAACTTAGAGAGTCTTAGTATTCCAAATTTGTTTGTTCTTAGATCTCCGCATTAACCACGTAACTTGTCAGAAGACTGTACCACAATGTCGTGTTGCCAAGCTCAGACTCGTCGGCTTGTGAATCAGTGTATCTTATTTATTTTTGAAATGTCAGTGTCATAATTTATTTCAATGAAATTCTTAAGAAAAACTTGTTGGGTTATTTTTATAACACTTTCGAAAAAAAACGCAAAAAAGTCCTCATAGGTGGTTGTGCGATCCAACGACCTCATTCTAATCCAAACCATGAGTATTGTGATTTTATTCCTATTTTTTGGACTTTTTGACTGACTAATAATGGGGCCCATCACGATTCTAGTCAGTTTTTTGTATG
This sequence comes from Anopheles fontenillei, assembly GCA_008817895.1. Taxonomy (NCBI): domain Eukaryota; kingdom Metazoa; phylum Arthropoda; class Insecta; order Diptera; family Culicidae; genus Anopheles; species Anopheles fontenillei. The sequence goes on along the minus strand of VTWG01001072.1, from coordinate 3,916 downwards.
GAGTTTGACAGTTGAAGGCTGAAATCATGTAAACACTCCATACAAAACCACACACAAAACTAGCCTGAAATTTTCAGTCTAGATTATTCTACATAACATAACGACACTTCGAACAAAAAGCGCTTCAAAAGTTGTCTCCTTATTTCTAATGAAAATACGTTAAACATTAGCGCCATCTCTATAATGATTCGCTTACTACACTGACACAGAGAAGAAACTGCTAAATTCCCTTTTTGTTTTTCTTCGCAAATTCCAATGCGTAATGTTTTATGTACTTCTCACATCTTTTGCATTGATTTGGAAACTTATAAAATGATTTTCTTGGGTGTTTTGTCCAATAATTCTCACAAAATCGTGCCTCACATTTCCTTCGCAATTTGTATTTAGAAAAGTTGTTCACATCGAAGCAGCAGTGAACAGAGCTTACTTTGACAGAAGTGATCGCCTCACTGGTAAATGACAGTACTTTCGTGTGGGACACTTTTGTAACGCCAGTGTCACGTCGGTTTGTCGGTGCTCATAGTATGTTTTTTTTTAAACCAAATTAGAATATCACTTTTTGACAGGATGGGTGAAAACTTTTGTTCAAACAAGCTTTCTTGAGGTTTGAGGAATACTCAAAACACTCTTAAAATCTTCATTCAGAATCAGAAACGATATAAATCAGCCTTCTAAATTCATACACCTTGTGATAAGCCCACCTGTATATTGTACCCACTTAGATAGTTGCTCGAAAACTGTTAAGGTCACAAGACCTTATCATAAGTAATAAGGTCATAAGGTCACAATAGTAATGTAATGTACTCGGTCTCTTGTAATGTAATGTATTTGATGCGGTCCATATCTCATGACGGTGTTTAATTATGAGACAGCGTGCAGTAAAAATAGTGAACTGAAAAGTTGAAAATATTCTTGGCGACACAATCTAAAAATGCCAAACCAGAAGGGCTGGTTGTTTTGAATAAAAAAGAAAGCAGCTTTATAATTGTTTTTTGTACATTTTTTAGGTTCAAGGCCTAGTCTTCCTGGAGTGCAATTTTGATGTACTAGACAAAAAATAAAACGGTTTCTATACCAATTTTTCACAACAAAAGAAGGTGTTTAAATCCAAACATTAGAAGCATTTGAAGCAATTCTTCAAAATTCAGTAGCAAACGTCAACTTTTCACTTTTCCAGAATAATACATAAGATCAAGATAGTTTAACCATTACATCGTTTGCTTGCATGGTTTCCCTTCACACGGTTCTCCTCCATTTTTCTCTCGCCTCCAACCGGAAATAGAAATAAATCATTCCACACTTGAAGCCTTCAAGCCGAATGTCTACTTTCCGGCTGGAGCCCGACCATATCCGTGCTGATAGAACGTGCCCCCCATCATTGTTCGTGTTCCGTGACCGATTAATCCATCATACACGTGCTGGATGTAACCCTTCCTTTTTGTGTGTGTGTGTGTGTGTCTCTCTGTGCCCCTCAAACGCATGGCAGGAAATGGGATGAAATCGAAAAGCTCACATCCGGACATCCGGAGAAGCGGCCCGGAAAAGTCACAAGCCGGACATTCTAGCGACAGACAGGCGACGTCATGTCATCACTCAGAGCAGAGGTTAATAAATTTTGCAGCAGCGGCAGCAGCAGCCGACGAAGGCTGTGTATGGGGTGAAATGCTCTTTTTTTTGCCCGAGTCCTGGAATCATTCACAACCCCGGAGTGGGTTTTGGATGCTGGGCGCTCAAAATGAAGGGCAATTCATCTCGCTGCTTCGGGGTTCCGGCAAAGGCGAGCTAGACGTGATCGAAGATGAGATATATAGGAGACACGGCCGAATCTGTGAGCCCCGGAGGTACACACGCTCGAACAACTCATTCGTTTGTCGGGGTGTCATAGTGATAAATACGAATCAGGACAATATTGTTCACATTAACTATGATTGATAGTTGTGCCCGGCAGGGCGAATCCTGCACGTACCATCTGACGATGGCTGGCTTTTGACGGTGTGTGTGTGTGTGTGTTTTTTTTTGTGTTAGTCGGCCGTTCCGTTCAGACAATTTGACTGCTTTTGGCTGGTTCCGTCGCAAATGACGCCAACATCGATTCGATCGATTTCGGTCCCGGTTCAGATTTCCAATTTTTTGTGCTGCGGCTGCTGCTGCTACTGATACCGTTGCATTCGAGTCGATTGTGCCACGGTGTCCCGCGGAACCAAACACACCCCTTCGGCGAACATTTAGCGAATTTGGCGAAATGCTGGAACACTGTACGTAGCAAGCCTGAAGCAAGCGGACCGAACTCAACTAGCGCAGAGCAGCAGCACGAGTCTGATCTGTTGGCACTCGTTCCCGGAAGTGGAACGACGCCCAAGTGCACCGATCGATCTGAAAGCGATAATGGCGTCAGTAATGCGAACCGCCACACCGTCACTACAATGTGCTACAAACGTGTGTGTCTCCCTACGTTGGCTTCAGTGTAAGCGTGAGCGTGGTGGCCTGGTGCGAACGGTCTCGAACATGATGCCGGAAATGTGCAGCCGGAAAACGTGAAAATGCGTTGTTTACATTTGGCATCAAACGTGCCCATTCACCCACACACATACACAGAAACAGCAACATATAAACGAAAGCATCATCCATGCTCGTGCTTATCCTGCTCTGCCGGTCCTGGTCAATGAGCCAAGCAAACGGAACAGCTTCCACCATCACAATTGGTTTCGATTGGGCACGAATGGAAGGTTGTTAAACTGTGCCAAGGCAAAAATGGAGCCCCAGTTTTTGTCCCCCCGCCTCCCCCCGCGCTGACAAAGAAGGAAACCATTGTCCCAGTCCCAGGCATAGCTGGACAATCCCTCACATTGTCCATATTCTGTTCCGTTTCGTTTAGCCTCCGTGCCCATATTGTTCGTCCCGGGGAGGCGTTTTCATTTGTCATCGTCATCAGCTAGCGTCCCGTAGGGTTGGTGAGGTTGGAAGGGAATCCCGTTACATGGTCACTAGCACACTAACACGAGCGAAAGGATTATCAATAAAAATGTACCCACCCATTCGGGTCAGTGGACAGGGCCAGCGAGATGACCCAACCGGGGGGGGGGGNCCACGGGGGGGGGGGGGGGGGGGATGTTGTGCGGGGCGCTGTGGCCGGCACACAATTGGAGCCGGTCGGCCTGTTTTCCTTTCTCCTTCTCGCTCGACAAACCTGTTCGTACCGTTTTTGGGGGTCGTGTGATGTAATCCAGTTGTGTGTTTGTTGTACGATTTCGACTACGACTGTGTGTTGAGGTGTGATGGTGTTTGCTTTGTAATGGTGTTTGGTGGGTTAGTTTTAAAGTGACCCAGTGAGATAGCAACATTTAATGCCTGGCTTGATGAATGATTGCTGTGGCGGGGTGAAATGCACTATTTAGTAGAAGTTTCTTATTCTAAATTAAAAGATATTTGTATTTCAGGTATGAGGATTAAGGTAATGAATTGCGTTCATGCGTTCATTGCGTTCATAATTTCAAAAATACCCAATCTGTGCATTTGTTTACAGATTTTTAAAGGGTCATTCAGAGTAATTTTTAGAGGATCGTTTAGTGGATTTATGGTATAAAAATACCCATTAAATACATGTTTTTTTTAAATAGTTTCAATATTCATCATCAAGATCAAAGTCACATGGTCTGATCTACAGAAATGTATAGATCTTCAAGTGTTATTGAGAAGTAAATTTATCCTTATTTTGCCTATTTTATTTAATTTATTAGTTTAACAAAGAGGGCAATCTATACTAACATCTAAAATTTATTTAAATTAAAATTTCTATTTCAATCCTAAGCTAACAAATCTTACTAGAATACTGGGTTTACCAAACCAATCCGGCATCGTAAAAGCTTTATCAGTCGCCTTAAATATTTATTAAATATTTTTTTTTTTTTTTTTTTTT
>VTWG01001071.1:0-13405 GCA_008817895.1 Anopheles fontenillei | reverse complement strand
CCATTTGGTACAGTAGTGTTGTTTTTTTTTTTTATTCATTTCAAACTATTTTTTTAACAGCATGCCATGCTCCCATGAACGCATTCACACTGTAGAACGTTCCACGTGTGCTCACTATCAAGGAAGGCAGCGTGAACGCAAAAGAATGTTTCCCTTCCGTGCGGTGTTGCTCGTGTGGTGGTGGATAAAGCCTCGCTGACCTAATGATCACCTGTAGTGCTGAACCGCTGCCCGATTGTTACTGACGCGGATGAGTGGAGAATATTTTGAACAACAACAACAATGACAACGAAAAAACTAACATCAACAAATCAGACAACGGCTGCAAAATCAGACAGCAACAGCATGAATTAGACGTTATCCAAAACGATCAAATCACCAAACACACAACAGGAAGGTGAAAAAAATCATGATGATCATGACAGTTTCCAGAACATCCGCTAATTTGTGCACGCATATCGCAGTGTTTGTGGAGCTGTTGTTTGGTCGTTGAGAGTTGGAAAAAAAATTAATTAGCTGTCTATTTGTTGTATTGTATGCATTCGATTTTTAAAACATTGATTTATGACAATGTTTAAATAAACTGTTCTAAGATGTCTGTACTGTACTCACTACCCAATGTGTCATCGCTAGGGTTGAACTTTTTACGATCGTTTTCCCTATACATTAAAAATGGACGAACATTTTACTGTGTTCAGTGTTTTACGACGCTACAGTAAACTTGTACGTTCGTTTGCACGTTTGCTCTTTGTTGCATAATTTTTGCATGATCGATCGGGGTGCAACCGCCTTATAGGTTTGCTCACATCATGCCCTTTTTACATCAGCCGCTGCCCTCGATCGAAGCCTACCGCCAGTGGTACATTGACATTTGTTCTCAATTTCTTGAAGTAGTCTGGTGATCACGTGTGAAAGAAAAAAAAAGAGCCACGATAGGAGTGGAGCGGGCATAGAAATTCTAAAACCGGTTGTATGGCTTTACGCATTATGCCTCGCAACGGCCACACATCATCCTCGACCGATGGATGGGTTCATAAATGAACAAGTTTTCGATTTGTTTTCTTGCGCATGGGGCAGTCAAAATTTGCCAAAGTTCTTGAGACTCACCCGCTGCAGAAGATCATGCAGGGGAACTTCGTCGTAAACAACTAAACTTCGAATAACACGCAGAAAGTTTTTTTTATTTAACTTATTCTCCTTGAGATCGTTCATCGGTGTGTGTGTATATGTGTTTTGTTTATTGTATGGTGTTTACGGTTTAATTTTATTAAGCCCTCCTTTATTTTTTTATTTTGTTCTTTTTTTTATTAAACTTATGACTTTTTTTTTTATTGTGTTTGTCAAGTTGCTTGATGGAGTATTCAGTTCGACTTTGAGATGGTTTTATCTTGCAGAGACTGATGTTGTTTATTCATTTAACACAGATGTGTCAAACTCATTTGTTTGGCGATCCACTTGTTAACCCGATAAGCCTGTCGCGCCCCGCAACAATTAACTCAAATATCGATGTTAAAGGCAAATATGGACTGTATTAATCATTACTCCACAGCGTCGCAGGCCGCATGCTGAACCCTCTGGGGTCGCATGCTGCCCACAGGCCATCAATTTGACATACCTGTTTTAACATGACAGTACGTTCTTAAGATTAATTCAGTAACTTAATAAGAAGTTTTAGACTATCGCTTATTTGTCACAATAGCGTTAGTCCCTCTAGGTCCTTATACACTTATAGGCAATAGCGGATTAAGGGTTTCGGGGGCCCTGGGCGGTAAGACGAGTTGAGGCCCTCTAAATGATAAATGGTAAGCGAAGGAAGGAGGAGGGGTGGTGCAAATGAATCGCCAGCGTCAGGGCCCCAACTGACATCCTTTCGGGGCCCTTGTCGCTAGTACTCTGTATACTTTTATACATACTTCATACTACAGACTAGCGATCTACTGTGCCCCTAAATCGGCGGGGCAACAGGCGATCGCCTAGCCCGCCTACCGTTAGATCCGCCGCAGACTATTAATACTTATTGACTTACTTATCCGGCGCTACAACAGCTTTGCGGTCTTGGCCTGCCTCAGGAGTGTCCGAAACCGCTTCGCCTTCGTCTGCCAGTCCGTTATCCCAGCCTTAATAGCGGATGCCTCCACGCCATCTTGCTACCTCAATTTGGGCCTACCACGCCTCCTCTGTCCATGTGGATGGCCTAAAAAGACTTTACGGGCTGGGTCGTCCGTTTCTATGCGTACAACATGGCCAGCCCACCGGAGCCTGGCGATCTTGATACGCTGTACGACAGTGAGGTCGCCGTACTTCTCGTATAGCTCGTCATTATATCGGCTCCTCCATTGTCCTTCCACACATACGGGGCCAAGTATCCTTCTGAGCATCTTCCTCTCGAACGCGGCTAAGAGGGTTACGGCTGATTATTATTATATTTATTAATTTACCCAAAGCAACAGATCGCCAGTTCTGCGTATAAGGAGTTATGGGATTTGAACCTCTGACCCATGTTGTTAAGTCATACGACGACTATAGCACCAGACTTGTCTCAGACCGGATATAGATATCATTCACCTCATTGGTCCTACTACTCATTGGTCCTGCTAAAAAATATGGCTTTCTGGCTATATTAGGGCTTTGTTGGAAATAATTGGAAGTCTAGTGTCTTCCTCTCGTGTCAACGATTTTCCAGAATCATAGAACAGTGTACACGTTGTACACCTTCTTATAGCAGAGATTATCCTTTGATCAGCGCCGGTCTCGTAGTACAGTCGTCAACTCGTACGACTTAACAACATGCCCGTCATGGGTTCAATCCCCAAATAGACCGTGCCGCCATACGTAGTAGGACTGACTATAATGCTATGGGGGGAAATCTATTAGTCACTGAAAGCCAAGCCCACAAGTGGTACAGGCAGGCCTTGACCGGCAACGGTTGTTGAGCCAAAGAAGAAAGTCCTTTGATCAAATATCACTTTTATGATCTTATGAACAACTAAGTCCCCATTTTGATAGGAACAACCGGCCAAAAGATTTCTTCAAGACATTCCGTTTCCTTTGCTTTTACTCGTTTCAAAAAGGAAATAATATAAGAACAATTCGAAAGATATGGGTTTTAGCTATTTATATTCTTTTTTCTTTTGTTAGTCTCACGTGACTTTCCCATTTTGCCTGATCATTTGTCCAATGATCGTCTGATTTCCCTAAAATGTCCAATGCATAATTGATCCTTATTGATTGGAAGAATTCATTCATGTCGTCTATTCATGCTCACGTCACCATCTTTGGACTGTTGACGTGTTAATTCACCCATATGTCCCATTTACATCCTTCATACACTATGCATATTCCTCTGCAACATTACTACCACACCCTCACATTCCCGATTGCGTCCATCTAACTATCGATCTAGCGATAATGTCCAACGGAACTAACTCCTCAAATGAAGCATTGCTAACCTGCCTCAACTATCGTACATCCACGAACCGCCATTTAACAGTCTGCACCTCACCCGACAAGCGGTTAGCAAGGAAAGCAGAAAATGAACCGTACATCCAAAAATTCCATTCCGTGTTCGGCCATTCTGCGACTCCTTATCACGTCTAATCCTGCCACTAGCCATCGATAAAATAAGCGAAACCACCGGCCACAGTTTACTTTCCTCGCCAGTTATCTTCAAATTATCTTCTCCACCTGCAACGTGCACTGAGCGTGTGTATCAATAAATGTGCACAGAGACACATACACGCTACGGTATGGTTACTTAAAAACACCCACACCTATCCCTATTATGTATGTTTGGAATGAGAGTGACAACCCTTTCGTGGGGCATTTGTTTCGGCATTTCATTGTACCGGCCATTGCCCACTTTTTCTCCATAATCAGTGCCCAAATCGGACCATCCTCCCGGTGGCTCCACCCGGAATCTTCTATTGCCTATCAAAAATTGTCTCCCATCAGATCATCAAAAAAAACTGCCTATTCATCGTCGTCCTTTCCCCCTTCCCCCCGCCCCCTCCTGCTTTACCGATTGTCACTAGTGCCGTGATACCCCGCCAACCATATACCATACCCAGTTCACTCTTCTCCGATAAATGATGTGATTATCTGGCACCCACGGCACGGCATGCGGCTCGGTACGGTACCCCGGTATCAGCACTTGTCCTGTGAAGTGAGGTCCAACACCGTATATCGCGCCCTCCATCAATCAATCGGGCAACAGTCGTGCGCGGGTTAGGTTGCCAACGACACGAGGACCGCCCGAAACCACGGTAAAAGTGTCCGCCAGCCACCTCTCACCAACTCCGTCCGAACGAATTGTCCATGCACGAATATTCGGGCTATAGCAAGTGAACACAGTCCTACACATCGCGCGTGGTGGAAGTGTGTAATGGGTCAGCGTGATCATTATCGAATCAAGTGCAGCTTCTAGCGTCTTCTTTTCCAGCCCCGCGCGTCCGTCGCACGCAATGATAAGTGATAGTGATTTTCGGGACTTTCACAGCACGCCGACGGATCCCTCGCGGTAAAAGAGGGAGCTCGGGAGTAAACCAAAAGCGTGTGCCCAAGTGTGTGGATTAGCGCCTGTGGACAGAGTGTGACTGTGTGACTGTGTGTTGTTACTTGAGGTTCTGTGTGTGTGTGTGTGTGTGTGACGATCCCGCCGAACAATGAAATCGAACCAGCTCTGTGGCATATCCTGCTGGCATCCGGCCTGGCTGCAGCGCTTCGCTACGCCCCGATCGTTCATTATGGTGTACGGGTTTCTCGGCACCGTGCAGGCGATGGCATACATCTACTTCGTCATCACGCTTACCACGCTGGAGAAACGGTTCAAAATTCCCTCCTCTACTACGGGTAAGATGTGAAAAGCGGCAAAGACACACAGCTGCCACGGTTTGAAATTTAACCCAAACCGTGTGGCATGCTCTTGACTGATGCGCTCCTTACCAATACTAACCGTCGTTCTGTCTCCATTGCTGTGTGCCTCTATCAGTAAAAGTGTGTCTGAGCTGGGCGCTTTATCATCACGGCACGTTCATTAGCCGCCCAGACCACCCTCCCCCGGTATTGATATTGCTAATTGCTAATACTACCGTCTGCCATCGAAATTCGTCGAGAGTTTGAGCCACTTTGCCCGACTGGAGAAGCCTGATACTGCCGCCACATGAAGGGCCTTTTTGTTTGTAATTTTTTCCACGTAGTTTGCCCTACAATGGGAGCTCGGTAGCTCTATAACTACTACTTTAAAAGTAGCAATAGTAAATAGTGTGTAAAGTAAGTAGTAAATGCGCCACGTTGTGAGAGTAGTGGGGAGAGATTAGACCGACAATGTCAATAACCTGACGATCGAATCGGCTGGTGTCTACTAGCTGACCTCGAAGACGCTGAATTCCGCATTGATAAGCAGTTCAAGTAGTTTCGCCGCATTTATCATCTTCCCCACCAGTTTATCAACTACCTAATCAAACAGTAACGCTAAGGAACATCCTTGGCAGCTCAATACACACACACTGCACACTTCCTACTGTGGGGCATCGTGCGATGACGGAAGGCTTTCGATGTCGTCAAGCCCGTGTTGTTTGGTGGTAAATTCGCACCTCGTTAATCGATGGTCACCCCTGTTCGGTGGGCTTACTTATCGTGACCAGAGCCGCCATGTAAACGACGTCACTTGCAATGCGTACTCCCCAATATTTCTCCCCTTCTCTCTCTCTCTGTCTCTCTCTCTTTCAGTTCATACGCCGCTGATACAGTGCACAATGTTATCGATCTGTAAACAGCTGTTTCTGCTGCTCACTATCAGATAGTAATATTTCGCAAGATTTGAGCTCATCTAGAAAGTTTTGCGTGTGACAGAATAACAAAACCCCAGCCGCTAGAATTGCTCGATCGTACCGTGTTTTGGCGCTGTGTTCACCAGGATCTTCAGGACAGAGCCAAGTGATTTGGCGCCATTTCATTGGATGATTGGTTGATTGATTGATTGGTTGATTGATTGATGAGGTTGCCTGCCGCCCGGTTGCCGGGCCCGAGGCTTTATCGCTTATTTCCCGGGGGAAAACAATTCACCCCGCCTAAACCTAGACCTAGACACACAACGATGAAATCGAACGATACGCGATAGAGATGCTTTCATTGTTGCTCTTCTTTCTCGCCCTTCCCACCCCTTGCCAGGTATTATCCTGAGTGGCAATGAAATATCTCAGATCCTGCTGTCCCTCATACTGTCGTACGTCGGCGGCCACCGGAACCGACCGCGCTGGATTGCCTGGGGTGTGGTGTTCTGTGCACTGTCCTGCTTCATCCTGGCCCTGCCGCACTTCATTTACGGTGCCGGCGATGAAGCCCTGCAGCTGACGAAGGAGTACATCCGGGAGCGGGAAGAAGACGAGGCGCGCATCCGCTCGCACCAGAACTACACGATCATGGTGAAGAGCACGAACCGGCTGTGTTTGGACACCTCCTCGCCGAAGGAATGCCTCGAGACGATCTCGGTCGTACCGTTGGTGCTGATCTTCATGTCCCAGTTTGTGCTCGGCATCGGCAATACACTGTACTATTCGCTCGGCCAAACGTACCTGGACGATAATACGAAGAAAACCAACACCCCGCTGATGCTGGCATACGCATCCTCCCTGCGCACGTTTGGGCCGGTGGTTGGATTTGCGCTCGGTAGGTAACGAGTACGAGTGGTCGTTTGTAAATCTTCCAAAAATGTACGCTTTCTTCCCCCTTTTTCAGGATACTTTGCGCTGAAGATCTACATCGATCCTACGAAGACGCCCATCATTGACAGCTCCGATCCACGGTGGCTTGGAGCATGGTGGCTCGGCTGGATATTGCTCGGTGTGGCGATGATCATCTTCGCCTTTCTGATCGGAATGTTTCCAAAGGAAATACCGAAGAAATCTAAGCAGGCCGATACGAACCAAGCCAAGCGCCCACACTCCACCGTCCCCGTCATGCTGATGAACGACGCGGAAGCATTCGGCAAGGAGAAGGAAAGTCTCAGCAAACGTCAGCAGCAGGCTGTGACGGAGAACACTGCCGAGTTTGCCGAAAGTATTGTCGAGTTTCCGCAACTGAAAGGTGCGTACATTACATCACGTGTGTGTGTATATTGTTCTAATTTCATTGAACTGTTTGAAAATGTCCATAATATTTCCAGATTTTCCCATGGCCTTGATGCGACTGCTCAAGAACAAGCTGCTTATGTTTAACATCCTTTCGGGGATCTTTTACATTCTCGGCTCCAGCGGATACATCACCTTCCTGAGCAAGTACATCGAGGTGCAGTTTCATAAGTCCACCGCGAATGCGACCGTCATCACTGGGCCCATAACGCTCTTCGGCATGGTCGCTGGGTTCCTGATATCCGGCATAATTATATCCAAGAAAAAGCCCTCGCCCAAGAAGCTGCTGTTCTGGAACGTTATCGTTGGTGCGGGATACATGGCCGGCCAGATATCCTACCTCTTCCTGACCTGTCCCGACGGTACGATGCCGTTGGTACAGGGTCGACTAAATCTTACGACCGACTGTAACAGCCACTGCCACTGTGACGGGATACCGTACAGCCCGGTCTGTCAAGAGGACACGGGCATTACCTTCTTTTCCGCCTGTCATGCCGGGTGCGATCAGTGGCACACGGCAGAAAAGTATTACGACAGTTGCTCCTGCCAAAATGAAAACTATTCCCCCATCACTAAGCAGCCGTGGGAAAAATACACGACCACTTTCTATACAACCCAGCCCAAACCATCTACAACACCGCAGAGCATTACAAATGCAGACGATCAAAGTAAGCCCACAGAGACTTGGTTGACTTCCGGCACGGGCAGTGGGAGCTCCTCAACGGTCGGACAGTTGGATACAACTACACTGAACGTTGCAGCTGACACGATTAAACTCTTGGCCGGCAATGAACCAGTGGTCAACTACACTCTTTCCCACGATGAGCTGAAGACGGAAGACGCCAACCTACCCCCGTCAGATAAGCCCGGCGATCAGCTGCCGAATGGTGCCGAACAGTCTGACGAGCCGCACCAGGAACAAAGCTCTTTGCCGCCCATTCCGGAAGCCTCAGCCGACGATGGTACCGATCCAACAACGGAATCTTCGCGTCGGAGAAGGCGACAAGCGGTGGACAAAACCGACGAGGAGCAACACTCAACAACGACCATACCGAACCAACCGGACAGCATACTGTACACGGCGAAACTGGTCCCTGGCGCATGCCTCAAAGGATGTGCAGTGGGTTTCTATCTCTTTTCCATCATCTCCAGCATTATCAACTGTTTGGGTGCGTCTGGTCGAATCGGTAATCTGCTGGTCAACTATCGGTACGTTGTGTGATACACCACGATGGTAAAGCAACGATCGTGACGCGATCGTTAACCCATGTTTTGTTATTTGTTTGCAGGTGCGTCTCGAAGCAGGACAAATCTTTCACCCAAGGATTGATACTGATGATGATTAGTTTGTTCGCATTAATTCCTGGCCCGATTATCTACGGAAGAATTATCGACAGCACGTGTCTAGTGTGGACGGAAGAGTGCGGCAAACGGGGCAACTGTCAACTGTACGACCAGAAGCTGTTCCGATATTACATTAACATTACAGCATTGTGTAAGTTTCCCACAACTGTAAATTATAAGAATCAGTTAAAGGATCTTTTTCGCTTTGTTTCTACAGGTCTTACGTCGGTGGGAGTGTTTTTCGATGGTTTGGTATGGTGGTATGGCAAAACGTTAGATTTGTACGGTGAGCGGGAAATGGCGGAACAGCAACAGAGACAGCAGCAGCAGCAACACAACCAGCACAAAGTTCATCCAGAACCGATCAGTAATCATGCGTTCAAACATGATTCGTGATACACGCTCGTCGGTGTATCGGTTTAAGCTGTGTGTAAATGTATTACTGTTAACCGTATGTTTGGTGTGCCGTGTTACGGTCAATAAGCGATAAGGGATAATTTACAATAAACGGTATTCATCTTAATGGCGATTGACATGCTGGCGTTTTTGCTCAGAGGGCAACACAGACAGACCGAGATAGAGAAAGAGAGAGAGAGAGAGAGATAATTAATTGATAGGTGAAATTGGGCAACCATTAAACAAGTTCGATGCCCTTTCCCAATTTAGGTCAAGCAAATGAGTCACCGCTTATAATTATTCACATGAGGAAGCATCTCAAAGGTTGATGACATAAATAACATAACATACATTGATAACACAGCAACAGTCTATTAAATATGCCTTCCAAATATGCCTCTGCCCAACCAAATGCCCATGTAAGTATGCAGATTAGAGCAAACATTCAACTGAACAATTCATATTTCTAAAGTACGACAGAGCGGCAGTGTCTTCATTTTTTCATAAAATAAGTGAAGTAAATCAGAATGTGCAAAAATCATTATCCCCATGGAGGCGCCCAATCTTTGCTAACTTTTTCACTCGAATAGTTTGTACAACTCGTACTTCTTCCACTTCACAACAACACACAAATCACATCTGTAATGACATTTTTATTTTATTTCCTACTGAAAATTGTACGCTTTTCCTACAGGTTTAAAATTTTCACAGCTAAGAATTCTCTTTCTTTGCATTTTTTTTTCTTCTTAACATGATCACGAGATTAAAAATTGTTTAAAAATCTCATACATAACGATCCCGCTTGGAACGTAGCAACTATCTAGCTGAGTTTGATAATAGTTAAAATATATTAGCAGCATAAAGGGTGTATAAAATTGCTTTCAACAATCCTAAAAACATATTCAACAATATAACGCACAATTAAACGATGTGCCGTTGGTAGCCGATCGCGCATTCTTACAAAACTAAATATAAATGTATCAAAGAAACACTATCGCATCGTATGAGTAAGACTTACACAGCATTGCGCTGTACACTTCCTATACACACGCATTGATTCGAATAAAATATATTTTATTTCGATTCACCATTGTATCGAAAAGTATGATTGGGTAGAAAATCGGTTCAGAATGAATGGTTTTCCGTAGGCTGATTAAAAAAAGGACATGTAAATGTTGACATTTACTTGTTTCATTTACAAACGTAAGACACGGAATATTCTAAGGGAAATAGGACAACTGTTTCATTGCCGCAAACCAAACCAAAAACAAAACAAAGAGACAAGAACAACAACCTTATGACGTACGTATCATTCCTTGCAAAGGCCTAAACGAACGATCGCATGCAGTGCTGATGCTGCTGCTGTGGTGGCGGCGGTGGTCGGTTGCTTTTCTGTTTACGAAACTCGGACGCTCGGTTAACGATTGGTATGCCCAGCTTTTTTGCTTTCGAAAGCGATCGCCAAATCTGTGAATGAGTGAATCGTCGATCGTTTGTATTGGTTTCATCAGCTCCATAAACCCACACGCTGTGCAGGGTTCTTACCCTTATCTCGTAATCGTCACTGGTGGTCACTAGCATCTCGTTGTCCCGCGGATTGAAGGCAACGCTGTTCACCACGTCTGCGTGCTGATACTTGGCCAAACACACGCCATAGTAACGATCCCAAAGGTATGCATGCATGTCTTCCGCACCGCTATAGTTGATTAATAAAAAAAGAGAAAGAAACCATCATGTGAGTGATCAATCGATCCTTGAGAATTGTGGAAACCCATACCTGGCCACATAATTATCACAGACGTCCAGAAAGATGAAGAAACACTCCGTATTGGGTGTATAGGCTTTGTGGGCACGCAGCATCTTGCCCACCTTCTTCAGCGTCATCAAGTCTATCACGTGTATATCGATCTCCTGTGCGATCGCGGGCGGATCGAGCGGGTTACGAATCACACAGTTCTTCGGCCACGGTCGGCTGTTCACGTACAGATAGCGGTGGTCCGGACTCAGCCCCATCCCTATGATGTGCCCGTGCAGATCGATCAGTTTGTCCACCTTGTCGAATCGTCCCGCCACCGCCTCATAGTTCGCCCAGTTCGGTTCCATCGGAGGCTCTTCATTCTGTAAGATATACTGCAGGCGGATTTCTTCCGGTGACATCTCGGCCATAATTACCTGTAGCTCGCGCTGCCGATCGCGTAGCGCTATACGTTCACGCAGCGATGGACCCGGATCGATACGTCGCGGAAAGTTGACGCTCGTGATGCGCTTGAACCCGATCTGATGCGGTGTGTACGTCTTTGAGCCGGTGGAAAATATCAGATACTTTGGACACATGTTTTCTAAATCGTCCTCCCCCTCGGACAGCTCCTCATCGTCACCGTCGTCCTCGTCGTCCTCGAGACAGTCGTCCGAGGATTCGTAGTAAGACTCCTCATACTCCTGGCGAAATTCTTGCAGATACTGTATCGGGCTAGCGTAATCTACCTGGTCGCCAACGAGCAGCTGGTACGGCACATCTTCCGCTGCCCTTGGATCCTGGCCTGCAAAACAAAAGGAGACGTTATAGAAATACTTTTTTGTGCACTTAAAACACAACCACATCCGGGTGGTATGATACTAGGATAAACACGTGCCATCATCAACGCCTTCGTCCTGTTCCTCATCCGAGTCGACGTCCTGGCTCATCTGGTAGTGTGACAGAGGGTTTCCGGCCCGACGATCGCCACTACTAGTTCCTGGTTCGTCGTCCGACGATTTCTGCTCTGCATCACTGGTGCCTTTTTCCTTTTCGCCTTCTTTTTTCACTTCCGCTTCATCGCTTAACCATGGACAGTTCGCGACCATGATCGCACGTATGGAGCTGGCATTGCGATTGTAGAATTTGTACATCTGGCTACGTACTGGCGTATGCTCTGAGTCAACCTCCTGGTTCGCTTTGTTGAGCCACAGTATTGAGGAGCTGACCAAATGTGCCAGCCAGCTCAGATCGCCCGAGAGCAAATGCTGATCACTGAACCACGTTCCAAATATGTCGTAGGGGCGATTCGTTACGCGGCATTTCAGCTTAAACCCATCTAAAATTGGAAAACAAAGTGTTAGTTAATTGTGAAACGATGCTTAGCGATTAGGGGGTAGGGTCCGAATGTGAAATGATTTTTCTTGTTCGAAGTCGAAGTCTATGTAATGAATACTTTTCATCGCAAGTTTAAAATGGTTCTCACAAAGCAAAACTATTTAATGAAATGCACAATTCTAAATACAATCCTTTAAAACTTTTAAAAACATATTTAACCCTTTGAGCAATAGGGTATTCGCTGACTGTTGGTTGGTTGGATGGTTCCATAAAAAATGTACATCAAAGCACGTGACATCGCTACGCACGTTAACTGTCCGTTACAATAAAACAACCCAAATCGAACCTACTTACAGACAGGCACGCCGCTTATCAAAAACTTACTTTGTACAGTGAACACCGCAATCTCGCCGGAAGTGCTATGCGGGGAGCCAAAATGGACCCCGGACACAAGCAACAGCGTGTCACTTTGATTAAACTGTGAAAACTGGGTATACTTCCAGCTTAACTTGCGCATATCGTAAGAGTCCCGTATCGTCGTTGGATAGGCCGAATTCCATACCTACAGGAGAGAGAGAAGCAAATGGCATCCTAGTCAATAATATCGCCAGCTGCACTCACATGTAATCCACTGGTTGCGTATACTCACGATTACAAACCCATCTTTGGAGCAGGTGGCAAACATTTTCCCGTTGTGTGAAAAGCTAACGTGCAGTACTTGGTGTGAATGGAAGGTCAGCACATCCGTCATTACCATCGGCACATTGTTGGTCAAGCGTCGGTACTCGGCCCGCCAGCTTTCCGCACCTGCGAACGGGTTTTCAATGTTGGAGAACGTAAATAAATGATTCACCGCACTGCACCGCACAGCATTCGCTCCTTCTCCCCCTCGCCCTACGCCTTGCTGCGCAGTTTCAAAACAACGTTTGGTTTGTGCATTATGTCACCAACCCAGCACGTTAGATGAGCGACATAAAAAATGTTTTGTTTTTTGCGTTCAGTTACTCTGTCCATGATCCTAACCACTCCACGGATGCTGGTCATACGTCCCTTTCCGTACCAGCGCTCACCTCGTTTCAGCTGGATCGATGGGTCTACGTTAAACTCCTGGCGGAAGTACTTTCGCCAGATGTAATCATCTTTGGACAGTTTGTACCAACGTTTGCAGCATTGGCCAGCGTTCAGGACATCGCGCGCTCGAAGTTGAAGAAAGATTTTTATAAACAGCGGCTCGGGCATAAACACCCACGGGCTGTTGTCCATGTACGTTCCTCCGTCCTCTCCGTCCTGCTCGCTGCTGCCGGAGCTTGTCGAGCTGTTGGACTCCACACTTTCGCGAGCACCGCGCTGATGCACGGTCTTGCCGCGGATCCTATCGGCCAACGGCACATCATCGCCGATTTCCGCCATGGCTTTCGTAGTTGATTGTGAGTACGCCCCCGCTGCAGCTTTTCACACACGGTGG
>VTWG01001069.1:22268-50318 GCA_008817895.1 Anopheles fontenillei | reverse complement strand
TGCTAGTTGACTGTGGACAGTTGTTAAATGGAATGGAAAACCCTGTAATTGTACACAAACTCTTCCTTACCAGCATCGAATCGTTGTTAACATATAATTAACGAGAATAGAGAATTGAACATAGAATCAACATTTTTTACTCATGCGTGCGAGTGCGTTTATTTAATGAAAACTATAATTCATCACCGTTACGTCTCACGAATCATCATCCTTGAGTATGCCAGTCCTGATTTTGGTTTGTAGCCACCCCAAAACATAGTTCCTTCACTCACATTGTTTTTACGAAGTCCATTCAGAGTGGAGCTGAAACATTTGTTGTACCACCAAGCTCCCTGCCAATATGCAGCACAGTTTCCACCTCCAAAATCATTGTCTCGATCCTTTGTCGAAAACTTATGGCCCTTGTGGCCAATCAATGAGTCTCCTGCCGTTCCCGTGTACGATCCCAGCTTTGCTAGCGGATATTGTTCTGCCTCACTGCCGATCATAAACTCATTATACCGTGCATATCTGTAGTCTCCATCGAAGTCTTTCAGTTCTACCACCAACTCATACTTTCTCGTTGACGTCAACTGATGCAAGCGTTCTATCCCAAGCCAGAGCTCTCCATCCATGCTGCCAAACCCGTGCCGATACTCAGCCCAGTTGCGGAAAAAGTCCACCGATCCATCGTAACGATACTGGATCACTAGCCAACCTCCTCCGAAAGCTGTCTGTTCGCAATATACCGGGAAAGGTTCATCGTTTTTGCTAAGCTGTAATTGGTATTTGCCCGATCGCTTCGATAGAATCTCCTTACACGATTCAAACGAGATGCTCTGAAGATCCAAGCCGGAAATGGTCACAAATCGTGCAAGATCTTTCTTTGACGCGAGCAGTTGGATCTCTTCCCTCAGCTTTACGTGGTTAGCGTAGGCTGTCTCAATGAGCGCCATGTTTGACTGAATCTGTTGATCGAAAGACTTCCTATCCTCTTTTATAGTGGATTCCATTCCGTGCAGTTTGTGCTGCAGGTACTCCAATTTGTTTGCAATCATCTCGTATGCAAACCCTGGGAGGAACCTATCTGTGGCGTTATGATGATCGTCGCCTTGGACTGTAGATGTTAGAAGCACCCACATTACTGGTATAATCACCTTCAAAACGTTCATCTTGCACAAAAGCCGAATGCTTCACTGTCTATAGAATAACTCCGCGATGCAACGATTAATGAAGCTTTTCTTTTATACTGGCAAGTGGAGCAGCAAAAGTGCTTATCGGTATTGCAAGTGATGCAAGTGATGGTAGCAAAAAACCACATTTTCATTTCCTACCAAACAAAAAGAAACAGTGAAAGTGAAACAAAAAAATAAAAAAAGGTTAAAGAAACAAGAAAAGGCCTCTAATAATGACCCACAGTACTGTACCAAGTCGATCTTGATGCAAATGGAACGGTTTAATTATCATCTTTCTTTTCGTAATGTTTTATTTTTATTTTTGGGAATTCCCATGCTAGAGGTCAGTACAGTTATTTGTTTTTTTTTTTAATGTATTTTTCTCCACTCATAATCCATACCACTTGCAAATCAAGTCACAACCACCAAGCCCCCTAATAATCAATGAGTATATATGGCAGGCGTATCAATCGCCGGAATGAAAGTTGGACGTATTTTTTGAGTGGAGCGTATTTTTTTAGTGGAGTGGAGTACGTGCAATCTTTTTCGATAGAATGCCGCACTCTGTTGGGTGGCCTTTGCAAATGCTGGTTACTTATTATCTGCTGGTTCATATGAGAGTGCTTGCAATGCACTCTCTTAGAAGCAATCGAATAGCTCTAACTGTATCGAGGAAAACGTGAATGAGTTTTGGAGTTGGTGCGGATGCATCGTACCACCGTGATGCATAAGCACCAACGGCTCCGCGTAGAAACTCGCACCAAACCAGGTTCGGGAGACCAATGCTCCCGCGGGGGACTTCTAAAATGTGGAATGAGGTTTATTCGAAAACACTAAACACACACAATTAGCTCGATAATACCGCTAGAATGACATGACGTATGATTCAGTTAGCTTACTTTTTACTTTAGTTACTAGAATATAATTTTTATTCTTTTCAAACGACCTTTTGCTTCTTCTTCTTCTTTTTGGCACAACATTCATTTCCGGTCAAGGCCTGCCTGTAACGCTAGTAGTGGATTTATCCATTTCGTGCCCCTTAACGGGGGTTCGACATGGGGCCCCTAATCGTCCCCCAAAATGTATGTAGAAGTGGATGTGTAAACATCCAGTGCAGTTTCATTTCAAGCGGTTTCATTCAATGGTTTCCTTAAAAATCGCTAAAATACACCCTTTTTTACAACTGTTACACTGTTCCTATTTTTTTAATAATATTTTTTTTACGAAGAACAAACATCTCATCCTGAATTCGTTAAGGATAAATTTTCTTCTGCCCTTTTATTTTTTTTATTCTTAAATATTGTGGAGAGCCGATTGGACTTTCAAATAAGAGGGTGTTTCAAATTAGAGAGGGTGAAAGTGAAAGAAAAGTTAACACAAGCCAGAGATATAAAATATTCAGTATTTAACCTCGACTGTTGTTATAGGAAACTGCGAACACAATTGTCGATTGGATCATACATCATTAACAGAGGTGGATCTAACGATAGGTGGACTAGGCGATCGTCTGGGGCCCCGTAGATGGGTAGTCTATAGTATATTGTGTGTATAAAAGTGGACAGAGTACTAGCTCCAAGGGCCTCCAGCAGGGTGGACGTTGGGACCCCGAGGCTGGCAAATCATTTACACCTCCTCCCCCCTCCCCACATTTTAAAGCTTTCGCAATGAATTATTTGTCCGCAAAACATAACAACTGACCTTTTAACGTCAAGCTTATTCAATTCGTAAGTCTTGTGGATTAACTAACGCATACGGTACGCAATCGTCTGGTACATAATTCGCTATGTTTCGCGGATGAGCATTCTTGAGCGTGCCATACCCTGCCAAGATTTATTGTAGTGGAACCATGTCATTGACTCTTCTGTCACACTATCTATACGCATTCCATTAAGATTTGTATGCGCACAGAACCCGTACCACCAGCCTCCTTGACACTGGTTAGCACAATCCGTAGTTTGCCATGGATCATTGTCCCGATCCTTTGTCGAAAACTTCTTGCCCTTGTGATATAACAATGAGTCTCCTGCCGTTCCCGTGTACGATCCAAGCTTCGTTAGCGAATATTGCTCCGCCTCATTACCGATGGCAAATTCACTATACAGTGCGTACTTGTAGTTTCCATCGAAGTCTTTCAGCTCCACCAGCAGTTCATGTTTTCGCAAAGAGGTCAACTGATACAAATGCTCCAGCCCAAGCCAGAACTCTCCATCCATGCTGCCAAATCCATTCCGGTACTCGGTCCAGTTGCGGTAAAAGTCTACCGATCCATCGTAACGATACTGGATCACTAACCAACCTCCTTCGAAAGCAGTCTGTTCGCAATATCCCAGGAATGGCTCATCGTTTTTGCTTGGCTGTATTAAGTATTTACCCGATCGCTTTGATGGATTCTCATCACACGAACGAAACGCAATGCTTTCAAGATTCAAGCCAGAGTTTAGTATTAACATTTCAAAATCTTTCTTTGATTCTTGTAGTTGTATCTCCAGCTGCATCTGCGCATATTTTTTGCTGGCGTTTTGATCAGACTGTATTTTATTCAGCCGAGTCTCCAGCGTCATGTAGTTATGGTTTATCGTTTTAACTAGTTGTTTAATGGCACCAGTAATCTCAGTTAGCATCTGATCGGTTGACTCTCGATCCTGCTTTATAGTGGCATTAACCTGTGTCTGTAGCACAGTAAAGTTTTGATCCAAAGTTTTTCTCAATTGGTTGACGCTTCCATTGATGGTTGACGGTAACTCTTCAGACAGCTTCTCCAGATGTGATAGCTTTTGATCGATTGACTCTCGATCCTTCATTATGTTAGACGACTGAATCTGTAGCGCAGTAAGGTTTTGAGCCAACGTTTCACTCAGCTGGTTGATGCTTGCCGGTAACCCTTCGTATAGCTTCTGCTGGTGCAACATCTTCTGGCTGATTGTTTCTTGAACCTTCTTTATCGCGATACTAGACTGAATCTGCAGGGCGGTGAGATTCAACCCTATCATATCTCCCAACTGACTGATAGTCATCTGTAAACGGTCCGACAGGATCGCCTGAAAGGCGAGTTTCTCGTCGATCGACTCTCGAATGTGTTCCATGCTCTGCAACATGTTGTTGATCATCTCAGTAACATCGGACTGCTTCTGCTCGATCTCGTTAGTACTTAACAGCAGATGTTCAACAGCAGAGTTTTCCTTTGGTTGGTACTCCTCACCGGCAAAAGAGGGAATAGTAAGGTTTTGTTCATCACCATCCACCTTCACTGTGAATACCGATAGCACAACAACATATACAATAGTATTACACACGATCATCGTGATCTAATCACTAAATCTGAGATGACTTGTTCATTCAAAGCACTAGTTGATACTAAGCAACGACTCTCGCCACTCGCATTTATAATAGTTGTGCCTGAACTAGATAATCTTTAAGCAAAACAACTAAAAAAACAGGTTATCAATTTGATAATCGAGAAAGAAAAGCAAAAAGTAATTAATGAATGAACTGATTACATCAAATACCAGTTTAGACAACCGCTGTGCTCAAGATTGCAAGCGTATCACAATTACGATTGATGTTCGTCAATACTAAATCGTCAACAAAGGGAAGGGAATTCCCGCTCGATTCATGTAGATGGAAGAGCAGTACAAAATCTTTTAAAATCAAAGCTCATCAGGTAAAGATAATGAAACACTCTCGCTCTTTCTTTCTCTTGTACGATTAAATTTGTCTATTCGACGAAAGGTCATCAACGAATAGGAAATTCCCGCAGAATATAAACAGATTTATGAACGATGATCTTTATGCTACGTTACATCTTCTTCTTCTTCTCATTTTTATTCTTCTTTTGTAAATAAAAATGATCGGTTGTTTTCTATTGCATTTGTCCGCATGTGCAGTCTTGCATCACGCAATAACTACAGTGTTTATTTGAACCAAATTTAGCACATAGACAATGATTGTGCTCCTTTTACCCCTTTTCTTCTCCTTCCCTTTCCTTTTCCTTGAGGGTTCTTGATCGTTGACCGTTCGGACAGAACAGACCACCTTTTAACGTGTCATATTTTATTGTTATAATTTATATTTTAATGTGTTAATGAAAAATAAACAGTACTAAAGAACATAAAAAAACTTTAAAAAGAACTCTCTTGAATTGATGTGCTTCATTATTTCTCTTTTTTTATAAAAATAACGAATGAATAGAGTCCTTGATACTCATGACTGTTTATCCTGGTGTATGGGTAAAACGAGAAAGCAAAGCAAACCCGTGTGAAACCGGGTAAAACAGGTAGTATGCAATAAAGTTGTGCCTTACCAGTCTACCTGTCTCGGCGATCGTACTGTAGTCGTTGTGTTTTTTCTTACTGAAAAATAATTGTATTGGGTTGTGCTACGATATTTGACGTCCCACGTGGAAATACCGGTGTATACGTGCCTACGACGATCCATTCTAGACCTGATCCCACGACAGGTATGTTGTTAAGTTTTGCAACTTGATTGTACAACAGGACCACCTCTATTTTAACGTAAAAAAATCATTTATAATTTCCCAAATAATAAACCACTCACTATACAACGTAACAACTCAGTACTAACGATTAAAAGTCTATCAAAGTCTTGCAGTTACCAGTTTATGAGAAGTGAAACGATCACACCAAGTAAGCAACACTTCTTCTTCTATTTGGCGTAAACGTCCTAAGCGGACATGCCGGCCTATACAGGTTTTCAATACTTTATTCAATACCACGTAGCGCTATAGTCAGTCCTTACTACGGGGGGACGGGTCCATTCCGGGTTTGAACCCATTACGGGCGTGTTATTGAGTCGTTCGAGTTGACGACTGTACCACGGGACCGCCCAAGTAAGCAACACTCTTGTGTTAATTGTCACCTTTCGTCGTTACAACAGCTTATAGCACTTATTTGACTACAACTCTTCTTTGTTATCCTTCGCTCCGTTCGCTACACTTACATTCTATTCAATCTTCTTCCTTGTCCCCTTTCTAGTACAGGCATTGTGGTAATTTATTTAAGGTCTTTCGTCAGTTATAGCTGTTAGTTATAGTTATAGCGCGTTAGCACAACGCCCGGCCCGCAGATAAATAATTTACTAAAAAAAACGGCTTTTTTTGTTAGTTTGGGATTACTTTATTATGCTTTTAACAGCACAAAATTTTAGTAGCCGAGAGAGTGAAAACTAAAAATTCGTCCGCTTCCACGCAGGTCCGGGATCAAAAAGAAAGCCCTATTTCGCAGTCCATGCGGTCACCGGCTATCCGTCAAACGCTCGGTCGATCCCTTTCGTTCAGTCCGAACGTTTATCGTCCAGTCCGAGACCTCTAGCGGCCGCTAGCTAAAATACGGACGCTCCTTGTCGATCCTCGAACGATCGCGTCGTCACAATAGCTTAGGTTTACCTGTAGGATAAGGTACCGTCAAAACCGGTTTTGACCGTCAGGCGGATAATACTAATGAATAAACAACCAAACAATCAAATGGTTTGAGGTATTGAAATGCTTCGCATCTTTTGCTGATACACTTTGTAATAAACATCTCAAAACCATTAAAATCTTATAACGTGGTTTAAATCAATCGATTTTGTTTTCGATTTTATTTATTGATACAAATCACAATGTTCCGGCCGCTAAGTTTCGCGTATCATCATTCTTGTGTACGCCATTCCTGTAAAATGTTTTAGGGACCAATGCATTGATTCTTTCTTATAACTATTGACATAAACTCCGTTAAGGTTAGAATGACCGCATTTGTTGTACCACCACGCTCCCTTCCAAATGGTTGCACAGTTTCCACCGACCCAGCTATCATTGTCCCGATCCTTCGTGGAGAACGTATCGTCCTTGTGGAAAGTCAAAGCGTCTTCGGCTCTTCCCGTGTACGATCCCAGCTTCACCAACGGATATTGTTCAGCCTCACTTCCAATCGCGAACTCATCATACCGTGCGTATTTGTAGTTTCCATCGAAGTCTTTTAGCTCTACTAACAGCTCGTGCTTTCGAGCTGACGTCAAACGATGTAACTGCTCCAAGCCGAGCCAAAACTCTCCATCCATGCTGCCGAACCCGTTCCGATACTCGGTCCAGTTGCGGTAAAAGTCAACCGATCCGTCATAACGATACTGGAACACTAACCAACCTCCTCCGAAAGCAGTCTGTTCGCAATATCCCAAGAAAGGTTCGTCGTTTTTGTTAGGCTTTATTAGGTATTTGCCCGATCGCTTCGATAGAATCTCCTTGCATGACTCAAACGCAATACTTTTCTACATTCTTGACTCTAGTGCCTCAAGTCTTTTATAAAAATTGACCAACCTGGATACTATTAGGTGGTACTCAACACTTGGCAGAAACGAATATCTAACGGATTTTCCGTAACAAACAACCTCCGTTCCTTGCGTACATATCATTACAATCACCATGTATAATAAAGCTTCGCACACGTTCATTGTAAAATAAAATAAAGAACAACGTTTCCAGTCACTAGTTCCTACCAATAATACTGAGCAACGGTTAATGCAGCTTACTTTTATAGAGGTCCAGTCTAGAGTAGATTACTTTTCAATTTTAAACAACACACAGAAGAGCTAGTCGATTTTATAACAAGCAGTTAGTAACAGCAGTTAGTGAAATATAACACTGATTACATCAAATATCAGTTTAGGCAACAGATGGGCTAAACATTGCAAGCGTATCACTATTGCGATTGTAATTTGTCAGCACTAAATCATCAACAACGGGAATGGAATTCCCGCTCGTTGCATGCAGATGCAGGAATTAAATTATAAAGGTACCGCCTATCTTGTACAAGAAATTTTGTCCATATCTCTGCGCCTTTGTCTATAGCACTATCTCTCAACGTCGCTCGACACGTAAACAAGAAATAGGAAATTCCCGCACGAATCAAACTACTATCCGATTGATTAAATTATCTCGTAAAGCCATAGTCTAGGCCATATGTAGCTCGGTGTGCTTACTTGCGAGAGCTATGAGCAGGAAGGCTGGTGGCGAACAGTTAACCGTTGTCTCTATGACCAAATTTACACCTTCATCTCTACGCCCGGCATACAAATACTGATGCCAAAGTATGCCATACATTTTGTAAGGGAAGTTATGATTTTTTTAATCTAAAACTTTAATAACTTTTGTTTTATTGAAAGTTGGAATTTCAAAAATGGTACAAAGGTTAGGTACATTAGTCTTATTTACGTAAGTGAAGAAATGGGATTTTTTTTAAATTCTCGTTTACTATTTTAAATATATTTTTTTAGTTTGACAATACGCTTGTTAAATGGATGTTTTTTTCTGCTGTTCTTTGTAAAATACATTGGAAGTACCTTTTTCCATTCATATTTCATGTGATTTTTATTTAAATATTCATTTTTGTATTGTCTTATATTGTTTTAAAGTCAATACTATACAAAATATATGCTTGGAATATACAATTTCATAAATATATAATTACGTTACATACATCTAGCCGGTCTCATGGTACAGTCGTCAACTCGTACGACTTAACAACATGCCCGTCATGGGTTCAAGCCCCAAATGGTACGTCCCCCCATACGTAGGACTGACTACCCTGCTGTGAGGGGTAATCCAAAAATCATTGAAAGCCAACCCCATAAGTGGTACAGGCAAGCCTTGACAGACAACGGTTGTTGAGAAAAGAAGAAGAAGAAGAAGAAGAAGAAGAAGAAGAAGAAGAAGAATTACATAAACAATACAACAATTTCTCTGTTGATATTTTTTTCATAATTGAAATATGATAAGAAGAGAGCACATTTGAGGAAAAAGTAGAGTATAATGCATAATTAAATAATATTTGCAGTGTTTTATACGTTTCATGTTTTATTTTATGAAATAAATTTAATAATAAAAAAATATGTTTTAAAACATTTGTTTTTTGTGTTAGAAGAATTTCTGCTTTTCTATTCATATTCAATCAAAATTATCAGAATCATGTGTGAAGTGCATAATTACTAATGCATTTAATATGGTGCAGCATTGAAGGCTGCCCATGAAAAAATTTGTTGCCATATTTT
Organism: Anopheles fontenillei; assembly: GCA_008817895.1. Taxonomy (NCBI): domain Eukaryota; kingdom Metazoa; phylum Arthropoda; class Insecta; order Diptera; family Culicidae; genus Anopheles; species Anopheles fontenillei. The sequence continues at coordinate 41,124 of VTWG01001069.1, read as the reverse complement.
ACAAAATATTTTAATAAGAGTAAATGACAGTTTAAAATTCCCATTTCTTCAAAAAATTAAAGTAATATCATTATTTTTTTTATTTGATATTCATTACATTAAAAGTTATTGAACTTTTAAAATGAATAGCTATCACTTCCCATACAAAATGTATGGGATACTCGGGGTATGCCGGTCGTCCAGATGAGGGGTATAAAAAGAAAATATTAAAAAAAATATTTTGGAATTTTCACAAAATATGTTTATTCTGTTCTCTTGCGTTATTCCTAAAGATATTTATTCCTAAAGATACGTTAAAAAAAGGTAGCTACCATTTTTCAATAAAAAGTTATATCAGTTTGAAAATGAAAATCATACACGGGTATCAGGTCGTTTAGTTAAAGGTTAATAAGACTCTATTACCAGGCTTACCCGTGCTGGTTCGTTTGTCGTGAAACAACTTCCTTTAAAGTTGAATTATTTGGATCTCCTTGCGATAACCCCTAACTCTTGTCGCTTATACCCCGCTTTATGTTCCGTCTCGGCCCTTACGCTCCAGAGCTCCCCTCTACATTGAATTTCGCCGAACCCGTTACGGCCAAAATGACCACTCCGATCTCTTCGACTACCATATCTCACCTTCCCGTTTCCGCTCCTCATTCTCAACACTATCATCCGTCCCACTCCATAATTCGTTTATCCGTACATTCCTTCCTCTGCTTAGTTTTTTAAGCCAAAAATTTGTAAGCCTTAGGCGGACAATTTACATAATTAATTAAATAGATAAACATTTATTTAACATTACATTTTTATTTACAGGTATACCTTGGAGAATTGCTATCACTTCTACAAGAAGTTGCATTCAACTGAATAGTACTAATGTACAATCAAATGTGTAAGTGTCAACCTCGAAAAGGACGTTTGTGCCTTACTTATTCATCATCATCATCTTCTTCTTCTTCTTCTTCTACTTCGGTTTCGATTTGATTGTTCAATACGAATTTACCCTAACGTTGCCTCAAACAATGGTTGAATTTAATTAATCAATTGGTTGCATGGACAACTGCGGTAGTGACCAGTGAGAACGCTAACAAATTACCATGCATGTGATAATAGTAAACGTTGTCTGAGAAATCAACCATTCCAGCCCCTTAAATCTCTTTTAATCGATTTTTATTTCTTTTGTTTGTAAACAATTTTCTGGATGCTAGTAATCATTCTTGAGCATGATAGACGTGACCATACCTATAGAGATTGTTTTGGGTAAATGCATGAAAGTGACGCTAGCAACGGCCTTCACTTCATATCATAGCAGCATTTGTGCCTGTAGCTCTGTATGGGTTTGATTCAAAATTTCACTCAACTGGTTGACACTGATTGACTCTGTAGCGTTGGAAGGTTTTGAGCGATAGTTTCATTCTTTCGGAAAATACTTCGACTGATGCTTGATGTTGATCTTTCTGACTGCTCCTCCAGGTGTGATAGCCGGTGATCAAGAGACTGTCTTTCCTTCAGGATGGTAGACGAACGACTCTTCAGCGTGGCGCTGTTATGAGCCAAAGATTTACTCTGATGATAGATGCTTGATGTTGATCTTTCTGACTGCTCCTCCAGGTGTGATAGCTGGTGATCAAGAGACTGTCTTTCCTTCAGGATGGTAGACGAACGACTCTTCAGCGTGGCGCTGTTATGAGCCAAAGATTTACTCTGATGATTGATGCTTTCGCTGGTACTTGATGTTGACCCTTCTGACTGCTCCTCCAGGTGTGATAGCTGGTGATCGAGGGACTGCCTTTCCTTCAGGATGGTAGACGAATAACTCTGCAGCGTGGCACGGTCATGCGCCAAAGTCTCACTCTGATGACTGATGCTTGATGTTGATCTTTCTGACTGCTCCTCCAGGTGTGATAGCTGGTGATCAAGAGACTGTCTTTCCTTCAGGATGGTAGACGAACGACTCTTCAGCGTGGCGCTGTTATGAGCCAAAGATTTACTTTGATGATTGATGCTTTCGCTGATACTTGATGTTGACCCTTCTGACTGCTCCTCCAGGTGTGATAGCTGGTGATCGAAAGACTGTCTTTCCTCCAAAACGGTAGACGAATGACTCTGCAGCGTGACACGGTCATGCGCCAAAGTCTCACTCTGATGACTGATGCTTGATGTTGATCTTTCTGACTGCTCCTCCAGGTGTGATAGCTGGTGATCGAGAGACTGTCTTTCCTTCAGGATGGTAGACGAATAACTCTGCAGCGTGGCACGGTCATGCGCCAAAGTCTCACTCTGATGACTGATGCTACGGATGATGGTTGATGTTATTCCTTCTGAATGCTCCTTCTTGTCGATCATTGGTTCAACATTCTTTTTCGCGAGATTTGATTGAATTTCCAGAGTGGTAAGATTCTGGCCTATCATATCCCTCAGCAGGCTCATGGTCATTTGTAATCTCTTCGATAGCCTCTCCTTGTATGTAAATTTCTTGTCGATGGACTCTTGATTGCGTTTCATTTGCTGCAATATTTGGTTAATGTTGTGGACAGACCGCTGCCTCATCCTGAGGGCTCGCCGTTGACAGCAGGGCTGTCATCCGGTGACGTCCTCAGTGAGGATCGCGGCGCGAGCAGGACCAGTCGTCCTCTCCCCGCATTGCGTGTGTGTGTGCGTTTCTATTTATATACGTGTTATTGTATTATCCATACCAAAGATAGGAGTAAATATACACATATTCTGTTTGTGCCGTACATCGTCTATGTTTGTTTTGTGCGGACACAACAGTTAATGATTTCAGTAATATAGGACTGTTTCTGTTTGATCTTGTAAGTTCTTAACAGTAGTTGTTGCAGCCAGACTTCCTTCGTCCGGTGTTCAACTCTATCTCGAGAAGGTATTGTATCGTTTTGAGCATCAGTTTCCACATGGAATATCAATAGCACAGCAACGTATAACAAAGTTTTACACATGATCATCTCGAACAAAACTCAAGACCTAAGTTGATAACTAGTTCACCCAGAGTATCATACTGATACTGGGAAACAGCCAGTTAAGCCTTGCTTTTATATTGAACTAGCTTAGGGTAGAAGAACTTGTAGAAAAAACAACGAACGAAGAACTTATCAGATTTATTATTATTATTGTTGCTAAAGTATTTCATGATGCAATGATTACTGATTACATCATGATTAATGTTCGTAAATACTGATTCGCCAACAGCTCTAAAGGAATCCCGCTCGATTCATGTAGATACGACAATCATTGCAAAATCTCTTTGAAAAAAGTCCATACAGTAAAGGCAATCTCACAAAGATCTCACTATTCGTCGTTATTGAAATCATCTATGCTCTAGTGCTGTCAAAATGATTCGTCAAAATATAAAGTGGATTTTCCACCCGACACAAACAAATTTCTGCATGAATGCAACATTTCTTAAAGTTGCAACGCATCCGTAGCGATGCTGTACATCATTAATCCCCCCGTGTAGTAAGCTCAACTACCTCCTTAGACATTACCATCTCGCTACGAGTGAAATTGTAGTGCTTTGCCGCATCCAGCGGTTTGATCAATCTTCATCAATGAAAAAGATCTAGGCAGCTAATTGATTTGTTGGTGATAAGAAGGTTTTAAACCGTGATTGCATATGCTCTTCTTTATCACTAATTCATTCAAACAACTCGTTACCATGAAATAGAAATTTCTCTCCCGGTGCAAACAGATTTACAAACGATTGAGTGATTAAGATTGATCTTTTAAACCTTAACTATTTCTGTAACAAAATTGCGGTTTTGCGGCGCGATGGCGAAAAAAAGACGCGGCACTTTGGTAACGGTTATCAAGTAGTTTGGTGGTGGTTTGGCTCGTGCAACAAAGTTTTAGTAGGTTTAGCGTTATATCAAAGAAAAATAATTTATTTATTTTTAAAAAGAAAGTAGTTAGTCGTTTCACGTATCAGGTTATTTGTTGCCATTCCATAATCTTTCGTTACTGCCTTTGGAGCAGTTTTTGCAGCATCAAGTGACTTCCTTCATTATTTGTATGGTAAGGCGTCCATAAAATCAAAAATATGATGATTAAAAACCATCATTTGGATTTGAGATAGATTTATGCAAGCTAGGCAAATTTACTAAGCAGTAAACAATGTTTCTTTCGTCCAGTTTCGTAACAATAAGTCCTATCGATCCTATTTTAAACATAACTTACACATCACACTGAATAAGCAGCTGTGTGTGTGCGCGCATTTTTATTAGAGTTAAATAAAAAAGGGCTGTTTGAATAGAAGAACCGTTTGCATTCTACGTTAAAAACGGTAAGCGCATCCTGCCAAACGACCGCAGGACGCAATTTGGGTGAGTGAGTGTGTTTAACAGCATTTAAACGTGACGAGCAAAGATAACATATATGTGTAAAAAAAGACGGTACATCAAAAACAGACTATCAGAAAGAAGTGTTTGCAGCGTCAGCGACGCCACGAGAGAACAACACAGATTCGACGACCTACTCAAACACAATCGTATCGTTGTCCTCCACCGAGTAAAAGTCCAAACTTTTGCCATGGTTTTCGAGCGGTATGCGCACCTTCCGCTTCCGGTCGAGCAGGTACAGCCGCAGCGAGGACGTACTGTCCGGCAGCCCGAACAGCTTCACGATCAGATTCTGCAGCGTGTGCAGGTTGATGCGCTTCGGCACCTTCTTGTCCCGCCGCTCGGCCGTCGTTTCGTTCAGCAGCTGCAGATGGATCATGTTCGTAACCTTGCGCGTGTCGGGTAGAAATTGCTCCGGACTGCCCAGCCCTGAAAAGTAAAACAACAACAAAAATGGTGAATCGATTGTTTCCGGTGGTTGTTGATAAAAAGGGAAAGGAACATCCAAAATCTCTTACGCTCCATCACGCGCGGATACATGCGGTGCGATTTGAAGAACGCCTTCAGCCGCTGCGCATCGTTGCGCACCTCCGCCCACTGGTTCGCGTACAGCTTCCACATGTCGCACTCGGAGTCGCGGCGCAGCTTTTCGCTGATCGTAGACCGGTTGAACATGCGCAGCCCAGCGATTGAGCCGACGATGCGGGCCACAGTCTCCTCGTAGCTGACGGACGGATCGGGATCGAGCGTGACGTGCTCGAGGCGGGCCAGCTTATCGAGCTCGTTGAACGTGTTGCACTGGTCTTGGAGTGGATTTTCCCGCAGATAGATCGTGCGCAGCTGCCGGAACAGGTCCACCTTCTCGTTGTGCGGACAGTCCTCGGAGAAGCGCACCTCCCGGATACCGTTCCCGTTCAACAGCAGCTCCTCGAGGGCGGGCAATTTGCCCAGATTGCGTACCGACTCGACGTCACGCACCGAGTTGTTCTGCAGGTCCAGATGCTTCAGCCGGCTGAGCGCTACGATGTACGGTGCCTCGTCCTCGACGTACCCGATCTCGTTCTGCTCGAGCGAAAGGTACTCGATCGCGGGCCACATGCGGGCCAGCCGGACGACCTCACTCCACGATCCAAGCGCACAGCTGCGGAGAATGATTTTGCGAATGTTTTGAAACTTCTGCGCCAACATGCTGATCTGCTCCTCGTACGGATCGACAAACCGGTTGTTCCTGCGGGCAGATCGAAATCGAAATTTAGTTAATATTGCACTACACGGCTAAGGCTTCCTTCACTCACGATAGATTTAGTTCCTGCAGGGTCGGTATCTGCTCGGCAATGCTCGCCACAACGGTCCAGTTCCACAGGAGCGTCGACGACACGTCCAGCATTTGCAGGTTGACAAAGCTGCTCAGATCGCCGGCCGCATTCACCGGACAGTAGCGCACCGAGACGTCAACCAGCTGCTGCAGATTGCTCTGCTTACCGCCCACCTTCTCCATGCCGACGATCTCGAACAGCGGTGCATGGAGTTGCTTCTGCACCGCCCGGATCATCTCCGAGTCGAGCCGCAGCGTGTCCTCCGTGCTGATGTACTTCTCCGTGATGGCTTGCTCGAGCGTTTGGAATTTGGCGAGCTTCTCGCTGCGGATCATCGAGCCTGCCTTGGGAGATCTGACCATTAAAAAAAACCCCGGAGCCATATAAGGGAGATGGATGAGAAAAACAAACGCTGTATCAAGTTCACCGTCGCAAATGTTTACGCTTGATCAACCCGTCACCAATGGTTACGGGTCGATGGCTACAGTATGGTGACGTCGATGAGTCACCACCACCGTCGCCCCATACGCTACCTCGTCTGGAAGTACTGCACCCCGTTGACCGAGCCCGAGTGTTTACCCCGCTCCGGATCGTCCCATTCGATGCCAATCCATTCGCCTTCCGTGTTTGGCACCTGTGTTGGGGTGAAAATGGACAGAGAAAAACGGAAACTTGTACACATCTGCAAACTCTCCGTGTGTTGCTTCACGCACTGCACAGGGGGGATGGATTGTTGCTTACCTCGCCCACGTATCGAACCGTTCCGAAGTGCTGGCCCACTTTAACGCGCACGCCGTGCTCGAGATGATTCTGCAGTATCATGGCGGGCGGGACAACCTGAATTTGTACTTCACAGAGCCGTGCGACCAGTGCACGGAGGAAATTTGCTGGTGCACTTGCAGGGGGAAACACACCAAATCTATCGTTTGCTCCGCTGCACCACGGCGCGATGATGACTTTTACTCTGTTGTGAGTGGAGCAATCAACACAATGACGGAATGGATGGTTGTGTTGAATGATGGAAGAGACGAGTAAAGGGAAAGGGTTAGAGGCAGGTGCGAGGAATTGTTTTCGTTGCAGTCAAGGCGAACTGGCCCGTATGTCGGAACGAGCAGAACGATATGCTGTACGGTTGATAGAGCGAAACAGGATGCGTGCTGTCAAGTTGACATTGTGCAACTACCCCCCAAGTAACAAATTTGCTACTGTTTTGATAGCGCTGTGTGTTTCGAACAGTTTCTGAAAGGTTGCAAAAGTGAATCAATTTAAAAACGAGTTCGTTTTCTTTCTTTTTACATACTTTTACAGGCAAAAAAGGTAAAATAAATATTTTTAAATCGCCTATGTATATGTTTATTTGTTCTAATACAATTGTGCCTGTTATGAAAATTCTCTCTCTTCTGTATAACTTGTATAACAGTGCAATTCGATTTGAACAGTCTTTAAAAAATAACATCTTCAGTTAATTATCTGCCGATCTTATTCCAGACCAATTCTAACGATAATACATTTTCCACTAATAGAATTCCATATGGTTTCTCTAAGAAGAAGAAGATTTATGGAATCAGTAAATGGATCGGTACAGGATTCCAGGACCGATACCAGGACCGACACAGATTCACGCTTGGAGCCGGAGTAGGAACCATACACAATTTAGGTCCATACACAATTTCAAGATGGAATAAAATCGAGAACTCTTACAGTGCCGATGTGGATTCAGTATCAGTTCCAAGACCGGTATGGGTACGTGATTGGTTCCAAGACAGGCATGAGTTCAGTATCCGTTCCAGGACATGTATGAATAGCCAGATCAGTTCCAGTACCGGTATGAGTCTGTTAACAGTTCCAGGATCAGTATGGGTTCGGTTTCAATTATAGGACTAGTTCTTATATGATTGGTATGGGTTCGAGATTGATGCGGAGTTCGAGGGTCGTCAACTACAGTCGTCAACTCGAACGACTCAATAACAAGCCCGCCATGGGTTCATGCCTCAAATGGATCGTCCCCCGTAGCAAAGATTGACTATCCGACTCTGCGTGGTAATGAATTAAGTCTCGAAAGCCTGTACAGGCCGGCATATCCGCGTAGGACGCTACGCTAAATAGAAGAAGGGTTCGAGATTGATTCGAGGGCAGATATAGGTTCAATATCAGTTCCAATGACCTGTTCTACGACCGGTTAAGGCCCGTAATCGGCCCAAGGACCGGTTGTAGGTACGTAAATGGTTCGTGAACTGATATGGGCTCAGAATCAATTCCACGACTGGTATGATTTCAGTTTCTTATGTAATTTTATCTATTAAGAAATCTATCAGAGAGCCAAACAACCGACAAATTGGACACATTTCCCTTCAATGTAAAGGCTAACATAATTATAAGTGTAAATCAGCTTTTGAAGCTCTTTTTATTTGACTACCCAGAAACCCAAGCACCGAAAAGAATACATAAAATGAGACGATAAAAAAAATTTAAAAAACAAATCCGTGTTACGTACCAGATGCTGCTACGAGGGGCACTTGCTGCTTAGCGCAAAGCGTTTTAATAACGTTTCTTTAAAATGCTTTTTTAAAGAATGTAACAAAACCTTGCGCTAAATCAAGCAAGCGATGCGCTTCCCCTCCGTACGAAAGTAAATCCAATTGCAAGAACAAAAGCAAAACATGTCACACCCTGCCGGGCAACGTGCAGACAAAGCAAACACACAACCATGTTTAACTAAAGCGCGACCAGGTGCAATCTAGAGCTTGGATTTACTTGGGGTAGCAGCACTGGCGGCTAATTGTCAGGATGGTTCCGTGTCTTCGGGCTGGTTGCCCGCGGCTGCTGCATTGCGCCCGATGCTTCGCGTGGTCGCCTCGTACCGGATGTTCATCGTGTTGGCATTGCCCGGTTCCAGCGTGTAGCCGATCGATTTGTAGAAAGGTATGAGCTTGTCCTTGCAGTCCAGCGACATCTTGTAGCAGCCGAGCTCCTTGGCCAGCAGGCTGACCGTGACCACAATTCTGTGGATTTGAAATGGAAAATAAGATACAAATTAATCATCGCAAGGGTTCCGCCGTGTGCCATGTATAAGCGCAATTACAATTTCCCCAGCTGCTTGCCACGGTACGTATCGTCCACAACGACATCCTCGAGGCGGCCCCGGGTTGCACAGCCGTGTATAAACTTCCGCTCCAGCACCAACGTCGCACTGCCGATGATTTTGTCGTACCGCGTGTCGACAATTACCGTTACGTAGTAGTTGCCGCTGGCACGCATTTGTGCAAAGCGATCTGTACAAAAAAGGAGAAAGGAAGGAAGGAAGCAAAACAGTTTAATGTCATGATCACGAAACAACAGTTGCTGCTGCTGCTGCAGCTGCTGTTGTTGTTCCCCCTTTCACTTACTGAGAAATTGTGTAAGCGAAACATCGCCCACTTTCGTCAGCTGGGACAGAATTTGCAGGAAGCCGCGATGGAAATCGCCAGTTTGCAGGGGTCGCACCTTCAGCCAATCTTCGCCCGGTGCGGCCGCCGAGATGCGCGGGTTAAAGTTAGCGGGCGAATCGAAGAAGTTTAGGCTGAGCAGCAGTGCCGGATCGTACAGGGACAGTTCCTCCTAAAAAAAGGAAGGGTGAGAGAGAAAACAGACACACACACAGACACATAAATATGTATGAGAGGCATTGTTTAGAGATAACTGGCATTGTTTAGATAACAGTAAGAGCATCCAGCCACAACATGATGGCCAGTGAACCGGGAAGTTATTCGCTTGACCTTGACCGGATCACGTTGCTGGTGACTTTCGCTAATGTTTGGTTTCAATTGGTGCCACGTACTGCTGGGCTACACTCACCTCACCCACCGGACCACCCATCGCTGAGCAGAAAGTGGTTCAAACTACGAAGCGCAAATGTCTGGCAAACCACGTTGTTCACGTTCACTTGACGAGCATGGTTTGTTTGATGGCAACACAATGGTGCCCGTTTTTCTACGGCCACAGATACTTCCGCCTTAATATGTTGCCAGCGTGGAATGCTCTGTGCTGTGAGCGCGACTTGGGCGGAGAATGGCCAATCGGCTTGCTAGCACTGGGCTTGCAAAACAACTTTCTCTTTGGCTGAAGCCGACACTGACTGACAGGTATGGAATGCCGTTCTCGGCTTGTCAACCACGTAACCGTTCGTTTAAACGTGGATGGTTTTCTGATGTTGTGTTGAATGTAACAATAGGAATCTTTCCGATTGATGAAAGATAACATTTCCCCTCATAAAAAATACATTTTCACCGCAGAAGCTAGAACCTGCAGTAGAAAGATAAGCAACTTATTCAGTTTGTTTACATTTACGCCCCAAGTAGCAGATTTGGTGACGTTTGACGGAACGCTTCATATGACGTTTTCGTCTGTCAATCCGGGTCCCGTCATCCGCTGCTTGGGGATAAACATAAACAAATCGATCGATTGCTGTCCATCTTTCCCTCTGCTGCTCCGGATTTAGTGCTGCTTTATTCCACCGTTTTTTTCGCCTAAAACCTTTCTTCTGCCCTGCACTCTACCATGGCGAGTGGATTCGTAACCGAGACGGAGTTGGCCGAAGCACGTCGCAAACGGCAAGAGGAATGGGAAAAGGTTAGGACAGCCGATCAGCCCGAAGGTATGTGTTGTGGTTGGTGGTGGATGATTGTTCGGATTACGGTTTCATTTGGCACCATTCCCCCCAAATTCGGCAGAGGCTCCCGAGGATGAGTATGACCCGCGGTCACTGTACGAAAGGCTGCAGGAGCAGAAACAAAAGAAAGACAGCGAGTTCGAGGAAGCGCACAAACTCAGTAAGTCACGTTTGGCATTGGAGATTGGGGCTGCAATTTGAACGAATATCCATTTTTTTTCTTGTACAGAGAACATGATCAAAGGGTTGGACGACGATGAGGTGGAGTTTCTAGATTTGGTGGACAAAAATCGAATGCAAGCGGAACGGCAGGCCCACCTGGAGGAACAGAAAGAGCTGAACGAGTTTCGGGCCAAGGTTGCCACGCTGCAGGAGAAACGGTTAGACGAGGTAAAGCAGAGCATCAATGCTATAATTTAATTTCCGAGTTTCGAGTGTAACATAAGATTCGCGCTCAATTTTCAGCAAATACAGCAGCAAGTGTCGAAACCGAAACCCGCCAAAGCACCGATCAGCAGCACACGGCTCAGCCAGAAGCAAATTCTAGCCGGCGTGGTGCGCAAGCGGAAGGCGGAACCGGACAACGAACCGAAGGAAGAGCCGGTCGAGAAGCTGCCAGTACCGGCACCGACCACAACCAACGGCGTGGGAGCACCGGAAGAAAAGGAAACGTCCAGCCCAACCAGCACAACGAGCATTGCAAAGAAGGGCCCAAACCTGGCCATGCGGGTTATCGGGATACTGCCGGGCATGGGCTCGTACGATGAGGATGATTCCGACTCGGACAACAGTTCGGAGGATTCCGAGCTAGACAACAGTCAGGAGTACGATTGGATAGGGCGAAAGATTACCCGCAAGACTTGCGATGGGAAATGATTGTAAGGGGAGGGAAGCTTGAAATTTTAAAAAAATCTTGGGGGTTTTGTTTTGTGTTGCGCTTGCTGAAGGATTATTGTGAGGTTCTTATCCTATTAAAAGATCCCTTTTCGAGCACGCGGGTTCCAGTTGATTAAACAATAAATGTTCAATTGTATCGTCAGTTTGTGTTGTAACTTCCATGCACAATTGGTCCCCAAGTTTAATGGGGACTGAAAACGGCCACAAAATACCGCGTTAGTAGAATCTCGTGATTTCCAGTGTAAATATCACTAATTTTTTGCAATTATGCATGTTGGGGGTGGTTCTAGTCACTTATTTTATTATTTGATTTGATTCTGACTGAATTTAAACTTTTTAAACCTTTTGTTATGGTTTTTAACATTCGATCAAAGGGAAATTATTTGACATTTGGAAATTAATGTGTCAAATTAGTACAATTTACTCAAAGAACTATCAAATTTAAAAAGTTTATTCAAAAGAATATATTTTATTTTCATAAATTATTGTCCAAGTTTCTTATTTATACCACCTGTTCGGCAATAGAAAAAAGCCAAAACTTTAATTTAATTTTTACAACCCTCCACGGCACAGAAATCAACAATCTTCGCTTAGAAAAGTAAATCTTCTTCAAGTGTAGCAATTTCGTTGCTTGGGTATTTAACGAAACCTGTCCAATCATGGCATCGGACGGCGTTCACCAACACCAACCCAACGACATCTGCCCATCAGTTTCTCTCTCACACTCTCTTTCTCGCTCTCACTCGCTGTGTAGCATAGCAAGCGACTTGTGCAAAAGCAAACCCAACAAGAAGAAGAAGAAGCACGCGTGGAGCGCACGACGGAATCGGGCCCGGCGCTGGTGCTGTCTTTTTCTCGCCGTTATTTTCCCTGCACCACGCGAGCGGGTAGGACGTGTACACACTGTCGCTGCTAGTGGGCTGCTTCACGCACATCTTCTACGGTACACACATAGAGACAACCAAGCAGACACAGTGAGCGAAGCGAGTTGCGATCGAATGCATCGCAGCCGTGCGTGCACCAGCCCTGCCGCCAAGTTTCAGTTGTTTGTTCCCCTATTGTTCACCCAATACACACAATTTGTGCGTGCGTGCGTGCCTGCTGCCGTTGTGCTCGTTGGTTTACACATATCCCCCAATCGTGTTTGTGTGTGTGTGTGTGTGTGTGTATGTGTTTCTGTGTGAGTAAAGATAGAGGCGAAGGTATAAAGGTTTCTTTTATAATATTGACATCATCCCGTTTCCGTTCTCCGTGTCCCCGTGGTTGGGCGTGTGCGTGTGTGTGTTGCGTGCGTGTGAAACGATTTGTTGGTGTGTTAGCTGTGTCCACAAAGTTGCTTGCGGGGTGAAAAAACGGGAAGGTAAACGAGAAGCTGGAAAAACGGTTTTCCCCCAAAAGTCCCTCAAGTCTGTAACTGTGTGTGTCTGTGTGTGTAGGTGTGTGTTTATAGTTTCTCCGTAAGCGGTGTTTTATTTTTTATTTGTGTGTTGTATTGTATGCCCCAAATGAATGATGAACGTGGTAGCGTAGCATGTTCTTCACCCCCTCCCTCTCCCTTCGTTTATCCCTTTCATTCATCCATGCTGTGTGTGCGTGTTTCGTCTGGGCAGGCCCGCAGGAAGCAGCAGACGTCGTGTGTGTATCGTGGTGTGCGTACTGCAATTCGTCGTGAAAACCGTGAATTCCGGCGGCGACTGTAAGAAGGCAACGCCTACCAACCCAATCCAAGCAATCCGTGGTGTGTGTGCCTGTGTGTGTGTCGGTCGATGCTGTCTGTGCCTGCCCTGTGTGTCTGTCCTGCTACTGCTGGCTGGAGAGAGCGAGAGAGAGAGATGTTTGCGAAAAGTGCATCCAGCTTAAAAATAGTCAATTAAAATTCCATCTATTTCACTAATTTGACAAAATTAAAAATGTATGGTTAATTAATTAAATAGCAAATAAAAAAAGGTGTTTACGAAAGTGTACTCAAGTTGCTGGTACTGTGCTGATGGATAGTGTGTGGTGGTGGTGTAGTGGTGGCTCCATTCTTTGTGCGTTGATGTATGTGTGTGTGCGAGTTGGAGACGATGAAGAAAGTTTTTTTTTAATTTATTTATTTTCCCCTCTTATTAACTTTCCTTCTAGGATTTAAAGAGTAACGAGTGAAAATGTTGATACAAACCTCTTTTCCCTACTTGCGTGTTTTGTTTGATTGCATTGCTTCTCATCTCTCTCTCCTTTGATGGAAGCAATTTTAAACGCAAAAGTTCAGAGGCCAATCTCCGTTCGATCATAATTGCGCGATCTTCTTCACCATCACCCAGGGAAAGGGTTGTGGAAGAGAGCTGGTGGTGGGTGTGTGTGTGGCGGTGGTGATCGTCTCTCGCTCATCGGCCCAAGTGAGGCGTGAGTAGAACGGCGTGAGGATCGCGCTTCTTCTCACACACGGTTGGCTGGAGCAGCAGTGCGTGAGAAAACATGGAGTGTGTGTGATAGGATGAGAAGAGCTTGGCTGAGTTTTACACAATTTAATAAGCCCCGTTTTTGCGATTTTTTGGGTGGTAAGGAAAGGCTGGCAGGGGAAAAAGAAGGGTGAGGCAGTTTGTGTGGTGTGGTAGGGGGAAAGAGGAGCGTGTTAAAGAACAAGAAAGTAGTTGCAGGACACTGCGCACGGGCGACGAAAGGTGAAATCCGTTCTCACGTGCCTCTGTGTGCCCTTTCGTAGGTGTGTGAATGTGTGACTGTGTGTGTGTGTGTTAGTAGCTTCATTGGAGCATTGGGTTTGCTTGAACGGGGTTGGATTCTGTGCTCGAAATATTAAAAAAAACCTTTTGTGACACGAAAAGCGTGTCTTCCAGTGGTTAATGAGCGATAAAAGGAGAGACAGGTTTTTACAAAAAAAAACACTGCAATTAAAATGTCTCCCCGTGATCGGTAGCGTAGAAAGCAGCAGCAGCAGCTTGAATTTCGTCGCCTTGTGTGGGAGCGTGAGCGAGACAGTGAGCGCAAGCACCCTAGCGAGAAAGAGAGCGAGCGTGCGAGCGTGTGATGTCCCATGACGATGGAAACGTTGCGTTGCTGCGTTGTGTGTATAGTGTATGTATGCGTGCAGTGTATTAGCCGCCATCTATTGTGGAGTTTCATGTGCGCATCGCTGTGGTGTGTGTGTGGTTGTTTGTTTCCTTGAGTGTGTGGGACAAGACGTGTGGGAATGCTGCTGCTGGTATTTGTTGCTCTGTTTTAGCTTATACTACACGGTTTAGCATCTCTCTCACTCTCTCACACATTTACTCTCCAACGCCACCAACGCGGTTTGGTGGTGTGTGCGCGCGTTCTGTCGAGTACTGTTGACCATCATCATCATCATCATCATCGTCAGCAGGCCGCCCTTGTGTGGAGCTACCAACACACACGCAAACGCCCGTGTACGCAATACATGGAGACAGTTGGAATTGGAGAAACCGTGTCCCCTTTCCCGTTCCGATCTGCACCGTAGGGGTGTTTGACATTTTGGCAACCGATTTCGATCATGAATCGATCAAACTGCGTTTATGATGCTTGTTAGAGGGGCTTACACACTAATCCCCGCTTGCGAAAGTGGATGGAGTGGGTTTTACTACTACCACCACCGCTCACCACCACATCTTTCCAGCTTCGGAAGGGCAATGTGTGTGTGTCGAGCTTAGTGTAGTGAACTCACCCACACAATTACACACTAGCACACGGTCACACGATGTTCTCATTGATGTGTGATGATTGTATGTTTTTTTTTGTTGCTGCTGCTTCCATCTGCGTGATGTGTTTAAGATTCCAACCAGCGCGTAATGCTGGCTGGCCTGGCCTGGCTGTGGCTGCTGGTTTATGTTTCAGAAATGTTTAGATCATCGTACTTGCGCGCGGATCGGTGGAAAGACAAACTTCCTGCCAACCAATAGCGAAACACTCGTTCGACGCAAAAGGGTTTTCAGTTCAATGTTTGATCGATTAAAATCACGTTAACGTTAAATCACGATCGGTTAATTTGTTAAGTTTAAGTTCAATTACTTACTATACTTGGGTTGACTGGTGGTTTGACTTACTGCCATCAAATTGCGTATTATTGTCGCCTAGCATCGATTGGTCTTCATTTGATCATAGGTTTTTGGTTGTTTTTGTCTAATCTGATTTACGTATTTTAATTAGGATTTTTTTTACTTTTAATTTTTTGTTATGCAACATTTCGGTAATTTCAGTAAGATTTTATCTTTGGGACATTGAGAAGAGTGCAACATATGAATTGTACTTATAATGCATGCTGAAAGACTCTTGGTGCTCCAAGGATAGTTACAGCAAATTTAATATTTTTAGTTACTTTTTTAAACTTGTATTCTTTGAGACGACTGATAAACTAAAGCATATTTATATTTATATGTTTTTTCCTTCAATTGAACGAATCAAACCTTGGAAAATCTAACCACAATGATTTAATTGTTACAAAAATGTGAATTTAGCAAAGAATCTAATGCTGGAGATACAGAACAAATTGATTATTTGTAATTATTGCACGACTGTTTTTAAGTAATACTACTGTGGCTAATTGAATTTACTTAAATGGAAAACATAACCATAATTATAAAAGGAGATCAATATAAACACATTATAACAATTCACAAAACTTCGAACAGAACATAATTTAATGCAAACAAACAGAAGCAACCGAAGCATGGGGATGATTCACTTTGTGCGTTTTATCAGCCCTCAAACGCGCTCGGCATTATCTCGCATGGTGCTTGGTGGTGTGCTTTTTTCTTTTTATATGACCTAATATTTACAGCTTCCACCATACATTGAAAAAAAGACCAAACTATTAACACATAAAAAACCACACATTTATTGCCTCTCTTTGTCTGATTCGCGGATCGTATTTGGTATTTTATGCTACTACGGTTACTTCTTCTTTTTTATTACATTTAAAACAACCCGCCGATCATGTCCATTTTTCCCTGTTCCTCTCCATGGTTTTGTGTCGTTGTGTTTGTTTTGTGTAAAGGCCCATGTTTGGCTGTGTGTGTAGCACGGTTGCTGCACAATCTAGCGCGCAGTTCTATTCTGCGGCTTTGAGCCCTTCCTTCCTCGTGGCGCATACCAGCAAGCAAGCACAAAAAGGGCTATAAAGCGACTGCTGGACCGAACTGGTGGACTTTGTTATGCACCGTCTGCTTGTCTGTATGTGTGTGTGAGTGTGGTGCATATGGTAGCCGTTTTGTTGTGCTGTTTGTGCATTTTTTCGCACGATCTTTAATCTTTCTAATTGAATCTCAATCGTTTGTGAGACTTGTTCTTGATGTGGAAAGCAAAATAGTAGCTTCTCGTGTTTTTTTATATTTTTTGTAGTTGTTTGCGAACGATCGTTTGTGTAGCCTTTAAAATAATGTTTCTCCTCACACTATGACTGCACAGCACGCACAGCAAACACGACACACTGGAAAGACATGCCATACACATACACACACCGCTGTGTGCGTTCCTTCCGGCCCTAGCACGACAAAGATCGTGTATGCAAATTGGATACGAATTTAGCACCCCGGGACCCCAGGGGGAAAAAAACCTCGAGATACATATGCTGCAGCCATGCCGTGCCACCCAGAACACGATCCCTTGCCCCCGCAGCGGGTGGCGGTTGGGACGTGGAAAAGGAAACTGTGCCCTAAGCAATTGTCTTAAAATATGCATATGTGGGCTAAATGGTTGAACATATTTTGTGCGAGAAAGATTACGGTTTTACAGTAAAAACGAGCGGGAACAAACAGATAGAAAGAATAGACCGAGAGAAAATGTCTGCTTTACAGCAGATTACAGACACCAGCCTTGAGCTGTTATGTTATGTGTGAGTATTTGGATGTAACCAATTGCGAAGATTTAATATGTCTCATAAGCTTTAAAGAAATCGAAAAAAGGGTCCGGAAGGATCTACATAAATGTATTTGTATTTCAATGTCATTTGGCAGAGTTGTTGAAATCATAAAAATGTATTTTAGAAATGTTGATTTTGTTGAAGAAAAACAAATATCTAAAATCTTTGTTATACCTATTGCACCAAATGGCTCTATTTGCATTGTTCAATGATGGAAAGCCTCTCATGTATTCTGTAAAAGTTTTTCATTTAGAATTGGTGCCGCTACTCACACACACACACCAGGATTCGATCTCACTGCTTAGACCGTACTACACTTGACACTTACCGCGGTACCACGAGGAAATCATCACATCGGATGTGTTAATTGTACCTTTATATCTTCTGTCCCGACGGTGGCGACTCTTTAAATTCAATATTTTGATAATCTTCTAAACGATTTTTAGCACTGAAGCATTTCAAACGACTTCTTCATTAAGATAATTACTTAAATTCTTTTAATTCCATTTTTATGGATACATCTCTTTCCCTTTGTCCCTTTATAATCAGCAAATAAATCTCCATGAAACAATTTCTCGCCCTAATACCTCACTAAACATGCATATAGAGCTACAAAAAGACCCACTTAAAGCGAACACCTTTAGCAGCAGCAGCGCTGAGTGCGTTATTATGGGCAGATTATTAATATTAAACCAAATTACCGACGCAAATGCGATAATCTCTACTTCACCTGCAAATGCAAATGCAAACGCTTTCATTCACACATAATTTTCACCCTCACTAGTGACCGGCGCCACTGGTTGGTTGTTGCGTATATTAACTTTTTTTTTCCTGTTTTGTTTTTGGAAAAGTTGCTTCCAAAGCAAAAATAATTAATAACACCCTCACCGACCACCGAAAGAGGGTTTTTTGGTGGTTAAAATTATACAAAAAAAAGCATTCATCAGACGTCATCACAGCGATCGCGCGCTGTGGTGAAATGAAGTGGGTGGGGGTGAGCTTGAGTGGGATGAGTGGGACGGAAGAGCAGCACGGGTGGCAATTAATAGCCCCTTCTCCCCACCGCTCGAGCAGTATCTCCTTTTCGATTGATAGTGTATTAGAAACCTTGAAGCGCGGGGTGGGGTGGGCACGCGGGAGTTAAAAAACATTAAATTAGATTAGATGGCCCCTCGGTTCGGATCAACCGGTCATCATCAGCAGCAGCGGAGAGGTCATCGTCGTCGACCATTTGTGAAAATAATTGCTTCTTCTAATCTCTGTTCCTGCTTGTCTGCGTCTTTCCCCGCAATCTCTCTCTCTCTCTCTCTCTCTCTCTCATTCCCTTGTCCATTTGGGTCCGAATCCACTATCATACCGCCGCCCAAGACACAACGACGACGATGACGATGATAATGCTGATGACGCCAAAGGTGAAAGTCTAGTAGTAGGCTTGAGATAAAGCGCAAACAACAGCGTAAAAAAACAGCACACACCGGAAAAAAACTACACCTCCTCGGTGAAAAGAAATAATATCACACACACCCCACCACCGCCCAGGGTCATCTGCGGGTCTTCACCTCCTTTTTGCAGGCCCAGAGCATCAGCCGGGCAATTGTGTGCATATGAGTTTGAACTCCCATCACCCATTGGGATGGAGGAGGGAGTGGTTGGTGCCAATCGGGTGCAAATTCAAAGCCGTAAATGGTAAGGGAAGGAGGGACGGGGGGTTGGTTTTGTGCGCCGCATATTTGCAACAACATCAAGAGAGGCAGACAGAGAGAGAGAGAGAGAGAGAGAGAGAGAGAGA